>SJXQ01010836.1:49141-69877 GCA_006408695.1 Aepyceros melampus | reverse complement strand
CTTGACTCACTCTCCCCACTTCCTTCAGATCTCGGCTAAACACGGTTTTCTTGGAGCGGCCTTCCCTAACCACCTGCTCCAGAACAGCCCCCCTGGGCTCCCATATCCCTAACCCTGACTTTTTGTCTTTCCTGCTGGGAAGGTCAGCTGCAAGCTGGCAGGGGCTCGGTTTAAGGCTGGGTCCCCCCTCTATCTAATGCAGATACTACTTGTGGAATGAACACTGAATGAATAGAGGAAGAGAAGTGTCTGCATCCAGAGTACTGGGCAGCCTGTCTGCATTTTCCTTCTCCCCAGCCGGTGTTTCCAATAAGAAGCAGACGGAGCTTGCTTGCCAAGATCCTCACACTCCTGTTCCAGGGGGCTGACATCCAAGCCACCCTCTCCGAGCCCCTGGGTGTGGGGTGGGAGGCATTCCCCTAGCTGTCTGGACATCCATCTCCTGCCAGCGAGGAGGAGGGGGCTTTGGGAGCCGGGTGGAAAGCTGAGCTCAGCTAAAGACTTGGAAGCCAGCCCTGAGTGGTCGGCAGGCTTTGGGGGTGGCCTGGGGGTGAGGGGTCATAGATGATTGCCCCTCACCATCTTTGGGTACTGTAACATGGGTGGATGTGCAGCTCAGGGGCTGACAGAGGATGCACGGGTGAGACTGTGAATTGCCTTCTGTATTTGAGTGAAGAAGGATTGGGCCCCTCTGAACAGGGTTTCTAATGGTACAAGTTAGAAGAAGGCAGACTTTCTCTGATATCTTTTGGAAAGACTACCACAGCGGTGGTGAAGTTCCCCATCACTGGAGGTATGCAAGCACCTTTCAGGAATATTGTCAGTGGGATTCCTGTACTGGGTGCAAGGTTAAATGAGATACTATCTCAGAACTCTTCCAACTCCAAAGATCCTCTTAAATAAAGCAACTTTAAAAAAATTTTTTTTTTAGCAACAAACCAATATTCAATTACTATTTATGATGGATGGGCCCCACACAGTTTAAAGTAAGCTTGCACTGGTGTGTTAATCCTTGGTTGCCTGTGGATAGCTACTTAAATAGTAACTTATCCAATCCTCATAACAATCTTAAGAAGCAGGTGTTATTATTACCCCCATTTTACGGATGAGGCCAAGGCCATCCCATCCTAGTTAAGCAATCGAGAAACAGAGGTTATCAACAAATGATAATAGCAGTAATAATAATAACTATTAAAAGTTTGCCCTCCACCCCAGGTGCAAAACTTCTTATGCATTATCTCATTTAATCCTCAAAACAACTTTGAAGGGTAGTTATTATTACTTATCTTCATTTTCTAGGTAAGTAATGAGGCACAGAGAGGTTAAGTATTAATAACTGACCCAGTAATAAACAGAGAAAGGCAAGAGGAAATGGGTAAGGAGAGGTCAACCTGGGACAATTATGGCAAGTCACAGAGTTCGGGACCCTGGCCCCTCACCTCCCCTTTCTCCCTGGGAATCTCCTCCTAGGTCCACCCATCAGTATTGGGTGTGGTAGATATTTGATTCTTGGGGGGGCGCCCTCCCCAACAAAATTTCCAGTTCCTCCAGCGGATGACATTTGTCTTTCCACTTCCAAGGGAAAGGATCCAGGCTGGGACGGAAATGGGGGAGGGGAAGGAGGGGAGGCATTCGGATCTAGTGGTCTCCGGTCCCTCTGAGACACCCCTCCCACTAGCCTAGGCCAGTTACCCCCAGCTGCTCCCCAATTCCGGGCTGCCGGAGAATAGCCCGTCGCTTTGTTTTAACACAGGAAAACAGGCCAGCGGAGCTGAGCTCACAGAGCTAAGCCAGGCAGCAACTGGGTGTCCATCACAAAAGGAGCTCGAGCCTGGCTTCCCCCAGGGCGCCCACCATCCTTAATTCTCAGAAAGGTTCTAAGAGATTTGCCCAATAATCTGCCTCTGAACGGGAACCTCTTCAACCCACTGAAGCTTTCCCTGGGCGCCTGCGGGGCTGGGCTGATCTAAAGAATCTACTTCGGAGCGCAGCCCTGAGCAATGTCCAGAAGTCCGAGGGTGCGAGATGGGGGTAGGGGGCATGAAACCAGACGCTGGAGACCCCTCCCGAAAGCCGGTTCCCAAACCGGTTTGGCTTCACGCATTCCAAGCAGCGCCTCCTCCCTTCCGCAGGGGATTCCTAAGGCCACGCGCAGTTCGTGCGCCCTGGACCCTCCCCAAGCCCCAAGCTTCGCAGAGGCCGGTCCGAAGGTCACTGTCAGGGAATCCAAAAGAGGGGTGGGGGAGGGGATCCCGGTGGGTCCTCGGTCTTGGCGGGCGGGTGGGCTATTAGGCCGCGGGCGTGTCCAAACTTACGGGAACCCGGGTCCTCGGCCCCACGCGCGGCCGAGCGCCAGCACCCCCGAAGACGCGCGCGGGACACAGGCGAAGCGGCGGGCGCGAGAGGCTGGAGAGGCCCGGCCCGCGGTGATCGCATCTGAGGTTCAGGCGAGACCAGAACCCGGGGAGGGGGCCGCGATCGCACAGCCCCTCCGCTTCGGCTCTGACAGATAGAGACGACCCTCAGATACCCACCAACCTAGCCCAGGACGTGCCGGCCGGTTTTCCGGCGAGCGACAGCTGGATTTAAAAGTTTCGCCAAGTCTTGGGTCCTGAAGAGGCACCAGGGCCGCCCCCTTCCGCGCAGTACCGGGGGAACCGGCCCGAGCCGTGGCCAGGGGTTCGGTCTCAGTCCAGCACCCCGAAGCCTGCGGCCGGGCTACTCCGGAGCTCCGAGCGCTCTCGGGGGCGGGAGGGACGCGGAACGGGAGGGGCCCGGGTTCACCGAGGGAGACGGGGGCGCCGCGGCTCCGCACTTACCCCACGGGGTCCGCGCGCTCCGGCGCCCCGGCTCGTCGGATCATGCCGCCGTCAGCTCCGGGACCGTGAAGGCAAGGGCTCAGGCGCCGGGCGGCGCGGGCCGCGGGGGCCCGGGCGCCCGCATGCCCCTGGCGCTGCTGCCCTGGGGAAGGGCCCGGGCGGGCACCGCCGCCAGCCCCGCGCCGAGTCGGGAAGCCACCGCCGCAGCTGCCGCCGCGCTCTGGGGCCCTCGCTCCCTCCACTTCCTGTATCGGAGCGAGCGGGGCTTTCAGGAAGAGGCTGGCCTTGGTGGTCAAGGGTTTTTTTTTGTTTTTTTTTGTTTTTTTTTCAAAAGCCTTTCGGCAGCGGCTCGCGGCCCGGAGCCCCCTAACCCTACCCCCGGGGGCCCTCGGAAGCCCCTGCAGCCGCGCCCCCTGGGCTGGGCCGGGCCTGGCGGCGGGCGGCGTCGGGTCGGAGCGCCCAGCCGCGGGGTGCTGCCTGCGCCCGCTCTGGCGGCTCCCGGAGACCGGGGAGAAAAACTTGGAGAAAAGTTTGCAGCTTGGTGGAATGTCCCGTGGGAAGCAAGGCGCTTCCGCTCCGGACCGGCAGGTGGGGAAGCTGAGAGCTCTACGCAGAGCACTCTCGCGCTTTACCTCCTGCCCGAAGGAGGCTCAAAATGCCATAGGACAGCTCAGACCAGAGGCAGGGCGCCTCCTCCACGTCTCTGACAGGTGGCCACTCTGCCTTTTCTTGAATGCCTCCACTGACGGTGGACTCACTACCTCACAAGGCCATCTGTTCCTCCATCAAGCCAGGCATCTAATTCACCTATTCTAGGTACCACGCCTAGATCAGAGCAGAGAGAGAAAGCCAGTCAGTTTACACAAATACAACTACAGCTACTCTAGTGGGACCAGGAGGCCTCTCTTCAAAGCCCTGGGCTCTCAAAAATGCCTCCTGAGCCCGGGCTGCCCTCAGAATGTCTCAGTGACTGGTCAGCACTGACCCCTACGGAGGGACCTCAGTCTAACGTGGGATTCCTCAGCCTCTGCACAGCTGACATTTGGGGCCAGATAATGCCTGGTTGTTGGAGCTGTCTTGTGTCTTGTAGGACGGCCTCTGCCCACTCTGCCCGTAGCGTCACGCTCTCCTTGTAACAACCCCAAAACGCCTCCAGACATTGTCGAATATCCCTGGTGGCCACAATCATCCCAGCTGAGACCCTCTGGTCTAACATCTTTATTTCACAGATAAGGAAACTGAGACAAAGGGGGTGACTTGCCTGAGGCACACGGCAAGGTAAGGTGCCATAGGACTGAGGCCCAGGGCTCTGGGGAAAGCACTCGGAGGCGAGGCCTCTTTGCCCTCCCTACCCCTGCTTGCTCATCTGTAGAAGTGATATGTAGAAACGAGAGGGGGTGAGGGGGCACTCCAGGCTGCCGTTACTATCAGTCCTCTGCTGTTGCTAAAACACGCCTGTAGGCCACTCCCAGGGCTCCCTGGGCCCAGAGTCCATCCAACTTTCACACCCAGAACAGTCTTCCAGGTCCTTCTAGGCTGATCTGGATTGCAAGTAACCGCACTCTTCCATGGCCTCCACAAATAAAAGTTTCCTTCAGCACCCTGGTGGGCTACCCTGGTGACTCAGATGGTAGAGAATCTGCCTCCAAGGCAGGAGACCCAAGTTCGATCCCTGGGTCGGAAAGATCCCCAGGAGAAGGAAATGGCAGCACACTCCAGTATTCTTGCCTGGGAAATCCCATGGACAGAGGAGCCTGGCGGGCTATACAGTCCATGAGGTCACAAAAAGTTGGACATGACAGCGACTTGCACTCACTCTGCTCCCTGGACCATGTCTGAGAAACTCAGGACAAGCTCTTCAAAGTCTGGTTCCATGAAACCATCTCCGGGGCCCTAACCATGTCCACCAGAGGCCTCCACAAGGCTTGCTCTTCACCTCCTCTGTGAAGATAGAACTCCTCCGGTGGACACCAGATGAGGCCCCACCCTAACCTTGTTGCTGCTAACTGACGGAGGAGGATGTTGCCAAGATTGGAATCTGAGCAGCCCCCTTTAGTCATGGCCTCTGCCAAGCTAGCACTTAGATTCCTTCCTGGGTCCCCTTTTCACTCTCAAGTCCTCACACTCCCCGCTTCTCTCCCTGGAGCGAATCTGAGGACTCCTGTGGGAAGTGAAAATCTCCAGCTGTTTAGGCCTGTAAACTCCTTCCTCTACCCTCACCTTTTTTGGTTAACAGTTTCCGTTTAAGGAGTCAACCCGCCTCAGTTAAGTTCATGCGAAGGTACCAGATTCTACCCCAATTTTGGAGGACATACGCTAATCTAATCTGACCAATCAGAGCCCTATACTTACCAGGCCCAGTGATTGGCTCATGGATGAGCACATGACCTAAGCTGGGCCAATAAGATTCCTCCCTGGGACTTTATGTTGGTACTATCAGGAAATGCTAGCAGTCTTTCCCCGCAACCACAAACTGGCCTTAATCCTAGGAAAGCATAAACTTAGGGCAACCTAGTAGTTACTCAAGCCCAGTAGCTTGAGCCACCATGTGGTAAAATTGTGCTCAAAAGATAGTCAAGAGAGGAAAATAATGCAGAGAGAGACTATGCCCTAATGACATCTTTTGAGGTCTTGATTCTGAGATGCTTAAAGCAGCATTAGACATCTCATGTATAAGAACCAATATAGTCCTTTATATTTTCTTTCCATTTCTAAAAACTCAAGCCAAATCTCCGTCAGGTTTCTGTTAACCATCACGCAAAGACTCCAAGCTGTCCGTGACTGCAGCCCTTCCTTCCACCTTCCACGCCCAGCTGGGTCTGGAGGATGTCCAGTTGTGGCAGGACTGTAGGAATGCAGAGGTAAACACTTCAACTTATTGCCCCAAAAGAGAAAAGGCTCCTTTGCCTCTCTGGGTCCTCCTAGGGTATTTCTCACCTCCACAAGCTCCTCCGCTTTCCCCTTCCTCCACTCAGATGAGGGCAAATAGGCTTGATCTGGAGGAGGAATGTGTGAATTTTCAGGGGTAAGTCACCTTCAAGAGGTTAACTCCAAACCTTGCTGGAGTTTCTGGGGACGAGTAGCAAAGAAAAATATTTCACAGCACAGTCTTATTTTTCAAAATCTTGCTCTGAGTTGTATTACAGACTTTAAGGAAACAGAGCATATTTAACAGAAATTTTCGTAGTATATGGAGTAGTTAAAAGTTAGTAACTACTCTTTCTAGTATATGGAGTAGTTAAGTCAAGAGTAGGGGCTGGAGTCAGGAGTTCAGTTCAGTTCAGTCACTCAGTCATGTCTGACTCTTTGCGACCCCATGAACTGCAGCACGCCAGGCCTCCCTGTCCATCACCAACTCCCGGAGTTTACCCATTGAGTCGGTGATGCCATCCAGCCACCTCATCCTCTGTCATCCCCTTCTCTTCCTGCCCTCAATCTTTCCCAGCATCAGGGTCTTTTCCAATGAGTCAGCTCTTTGCATCAGGTGGCCAGAGTATTGGAGCTTCAGCTTCAACATCAGTCCTTCCAATGAACACCCAGGACTGATCTCCTTTAGAATGGACTGGTTGGATCTCCTTGCAGTCCAAGGGACTCTCAAGAGTCTTCTCCAACACCACAGTTCAAAAGCATCAATTCTTCGGCGCTCAGCTTTCTTCACAGTACAACTCTTACACCCATACATGACCACTGGAAAAACCATAGCCTTGACCAGACGGACCTTTGTTGGCAAAGTAATGTCTCTGCTTTTGAATATGCTATCTAGGTTGGTCATAACTTTCCTTCCAAGGAGTAAGCGTCTTTTAATTTCATGGCTGCAATCACCATCTGCAGTGATTTTGGAGGCCCCAAAAATAAAGTCTGACACTGTTTCCACTGTTCCCCATCTATTTCCCATGAAGTGATGGGACCAGATGCCATGAGTTTCGTTTTCTGAATGTTGAGCTTTAAGCCAACTTTTTCACTCTCCTCTTTCACTTTCATCAAGAGGCTCTTTAGTTCCTCTTCACTTTCTGCCATAACGGTGGTGTCATCTGCGTATCTAAGGTTATTGATATTTCTTCTGGCAATCTTGATTCCAGCTTGTGCTTCTTCCAGTCCAGCATTTTTCATGATGTACTCTGCATATAAATTAAATAAGCAGGATGACAATATACAGCCTTGACATACTCCTTTTCCTATTTGGAACCAGTCTGTTATGCCCAGTTCTAACTGTTGCTTCCTGACCTATACACAGGTTTCTCTAGAGGCAGGTCAGGTGGTCTGGTATTCCCATCTCTTTCAGAATTTTCCAGTTTATCATGATCCACACAGTCAAAGGCTTTGGCATAGTCAATAAAGCAGAAATAGATGTTTTTCTGGAACTCTCTTGCTTTTTCCCTGATCCAGCGGATGTTGGCAATTTGATCTCTGATTTCTCTGCCTTTTCTAAAACCAGCTTGAACATTTGGAAGTTCATGGTTCACATATTGCTGAATCCCAGCTTGGAGAATTTTGAGCATTACTTTAGTGTGTGAGATGAGTGCAACTGTGTGGTAGTTGGAGCATTCTTTGGCATTGCCTTTCTTTGGGATTGGAATGAAAATGGACCTTTTCCAGTCCTGAGGCCACTGATGAGTTTTCCAAATTTGCTGGCATATTGAGTGCAGTACTTTCACAGCGTCATCTTTCAAGATTTGAAATAGCTCAATTGGAATTCCATCACCTCCACTAGCTTTCAGGAGGTCAGGGTTCAAATCCTAGCTCTGCCATTTAGCTCCTGTGCAGCCTTAGGCAAACAACTTCACCTCTGTGTGACTCAGTTTCTTCATCTGTCAGATGGGACAGTAATAGCACCTACCTCATAGGGATTCTGTGACTGTTGCATGACTTAAAACAGACTCTGGTATGTAGTAAGTACTCAATAAGTATTAATAATTATTTGTGCTATGACTAAGCACAAATGAATCAGTCAGCTCTCACAGGTACTTCTGATTAGGATAACTTGAGTAGGGCTTCCCTGATGACTTAAGTAGTAAGGAATTCGCCTGCAATCTGGGAGAAGCAGAAGAAACAGGTTTAGTCCTTGGGTTGGGAAGATCCCCTGGAAAAGGGATTGGCTACCCTCTCCAGTATTCTTGGGTTTCTCTGGTGGCTCAGATGGTAAAGAATCCACCTGCAATGCAGGAGATGTGGGTTCGATCCCTGGATTGGGAAGATCCCTTGGAGGAGGGCGTATTCTTGCCTGGAGAATCCCAGGGACAGAGGAGCCTGGCGGGCTCCGGTTGCATGTACATGAGGAGGATTTAGTAAATGTGGAGTGGGAAGTAACAGGGACTCTGCTATCACTCTTAGACCTATTATCTTCCTCATCCTGAAGATGAGAAAGAGTGGTTACCAGACCAAGAAGCAAAGAGTCCTGTCCTGTAGAATGATCACATAGGGAGCAGACCCAAGGACCTCAGTCCAGGGATGCAGCCAGGAAAATAATGCGAATAATCTCCCTCCACCTAACCTCCAGCAAGCAGTGGGCCCTGCAGTCACTAAAGTCAGCTGGAAGCCAGAGGGCTTGGGAGCCTATTGGTCAGTCCCTATAGGTGTGGAGTCCCTCTGGGTCAGACTCCTGGGGTGTGGGGAAGGACTGGGGTCAGGGAGGGCAGGAGGGCAAAACTGTGGAATCAGACAAAATGAGCTCAAATCTTACTGGACTTTGGCAGGCACTCTTGGACAAATCAGCCAAGAGACCAGACAGATGAGTGAAACCATCTTGGATCCTCTGGACCAGCCCATCTGCTAGCCAAATATCATGCAGTGACCTCTAGCAATGTCACATGGACCAGGAGAATCACTGGACAAGTCCTACCTGAATTCTTGACTGGGACAATTGTGAAATATAATAAAAATGTTTGGGGCAATTTTGTTTTGCAAAAATAGACACAGAAAACAGCTCTCTTCCTGAGGCTTTTCCATCTTCTTCTGACTGCCTCCCCCTACCAGAGCTCCAACATTTCTATTCCCCTCTACTTTGGTGAAATATGTTGAAAGTGGTGGAGAAAAAATTTATTATTGCAAAATCAAGCAGTATACTTCGGGTCAGCCAGGAACACAGTGTCTGCAGTGACTGGGTAGGGGCTGGGGTGACCTGAGAACTTGGCTCTGGAGGAAGTGGCAGCCTCTTCTCAGTTCTCCCCAGCAGATGCCCAGCAGGAATGAGGTCCTGTGCATAAGGGCCTTACAATTTTAAAAAAGAGTAAAAACTGGGACTCTGAATTTTTATAGGACTGTATCAGATTTCTGAAACACGAACCTGACTAAAGAAGCATTTCTAAAAGCCCAGTTAGCCTATGGATGCTGGCTGAGGATCTGACCACACCCGTACCTTCAGCCACTCTGAGACTCCATATGGCAGGAAGGTGAATCTGACTCATGTGAAGGTGTGCCTAGTGGAACCCACAGGAGCACAGGGATTCCATAGGATCCAGAGGGATGGGATTCTGACAGATAATGTTTGGCCTTGGTGGCTCAGATGTTAAAGAATCTGCCTGCAATGTGGGAGACCCCAGGTTCAATCCCTGGGTCAGGAAGATCCCCTAGAGAAGGGAATGGCTACCCACTCCAATATTCTTGCCTGGAGAATCCCATGGACAGAGGAATTTGGCAGGCTTCAGTCCATGGGGTCGCAAAGGGTCAGACATGACTGAGTGACTAACACCCTTTTCTGTCCCCTAGAACCAAGCAGGATATCTTTAGTCCCAGTCTCTGGCATTCTGCCTCATTGTCCTCTCTCTGCAGGTCCCCATCTTTCTCTCCTCCTCTCTGCAGACAGACAACCCCATAACCCCCAAGTTTCCAAGTCTCAGTTACCCCTGTATAGAGACTGACTAGCATCCCACGGTCCTGATTCCCAGTTCTCTGGAGATAACATCTGATTATCATCTTGGCTGCGAGGGGTTGGCAATCTCAGAGAGCAAGGGTGCTCATGAGCTGAGGACACACCCCAACAAACTTTTAAAGCAACCTCCAACCTGGATTATTGGGGCAGCTTCCTGTCTGGTCTCCCACTTGCCCTCGGCCAGCCCCACTCATCACTGTGGCAGAAACTGAAAGCTTTCAAGATCTTTCTTAGAGAACCTCTCTCTTGCCCAGTCACTGCATTCATTCATCTGACTCCAGGTTCCTCTCTGAAGCCTGCATGCTCCGTACTAAAGTACCCTCTTAAACCACACTTGTTACATATTTCTAGACACTACGATGTTCTCATGCCTCTGTTTTCCTTAGCATGAGAGTGCCAGCTCCCTAGGAGCAGGAAATATGCCCTCTTAAAAAATTTTTTTTCTCTCCCCTCATAATCTTCAGTGGAGGGATTTGCAAACAGCAGGCACTTAATAATCTCTTATTGTCTAAATAAAAAGACTTGTAACCAAGGAGAAAGCCTGCTCTATTTCTGAGTCCTATGTCATTGTTTGATTTGTCCCTGCTTTGTGCTGCCAGGCTCTATGCAATATGCTCTTTACAGCCTCGGACCTTGCTTCTATCATGAGTCACACCCACAACTGGGTGTTGTTTCTGCTTTGGCTCCATCCGTTTCACTCTTTCTGGAGTTATTTCTCCACTGATCTCCAGTAGCATATTGGGCACCTAACGACCTGGGGAGTTCCTCTTTCAGAATCCTATCATTTTGCCTTTTCATACTGTTCATGGGGTTCTCAAGGCAAGGATACTGAAATGGTTTGCCATTCCCTTCTCCAGTGGACCACATTCTGTCAGACCTCTCCACCACGACCCATCCATCTTGGGTGGCCCCACACAGCATGGCTTAGTTTCATTGAGTTAGACAAGGCTGTAGTCCATGTGATCAGATTGGCTAGTTTTCTGTGATTATGGTTTTAGTGTGTCTACCCTCTGATGCCTCTCGCAACACCTACCATCTTACTTGGGTTTCTCTTACCTTGGACGTGGGGTATCTCTTCACGGCTGCTCCAGCAAAGTGCACCCTCTGCTCTTTTATATGTATTGGTTTAAAACAATACCCAGTTGTGGATGTGACTGGTGATAGAAGCAAGGTCCAATGCTGTAAAGAGCAATATTGCATAAGAACCTGGAATGTTAGGTCCATGAGTCAAGGCAAATTGGAAGTGGTCAAGCAGGAGACAGCAAGAGGGAATGTTGACATTCTAGGAATCAGCAAACTAAAATGGACTGGAATGGGTGAATTTAACTCAGATGACAATTATATCTACTACTGTGGGCAGGAATTCCTCAGAAGAAACGGAGTAGCCATCATGGTCAACAAAAGAGTCTGAAATGCAGTACTTGGATGCAGTCTCAAAAATGACAGAATGGTCTCTGTTCATTCCCAAGGCAAACCATTCAATATCATGGTAATCCAAGCCTATGCCTCAACCAGTAACACTGAAGAAGCTGAAGTTGAAGTTCTATGAAGACCTACAAGACCTTTTAGAGCTAACACCCCAAAAAGATGTCCTTTTCATTATAGGGGACTGGAATGCAAAAGTAGGAAGTCAAGAAACACCTGGAGTAACAGGCAAATTTGGCCTTGGAGTACAGAATGAAGCAAGGCAAAGACTAACAGAGTTCTGCCAAGAGAACACACTGGTCATAGCAAACACCATGTTCCAACAACACAAGAGAAGACTCTACACGTGGACATCACCAGATGGTCAACACCGAAATCAGATTGATTATATTCTTTGCAGCCAAAGATGGAGAAGCTCTATACAGTCAGCAAAAACAAGACTGGGAGCTGACTGTGGCTCAGATCATGAACTCCTTATTGCCAAATTCAGACTTAAATTGAAGAAAGTAGGGAAAAACACGAGACCATTCAGATATGACCTAAATCAAATCCCTGATGATTATACAGTGGAAGTGAGAAATAGATTTAAGGGACTAGATCTGATAGAGTGCCTGATGAACTATGAATGGAGGTTTGTGACATTGTACAGGAGACAGGGATCAAGACCATTCCCATGGAAAAGGAATGCAAAAAAGAAAAATGGCTGTCTGGGGAGGCCTTACGAATAGCTGTGAAAACAAGAGAAGTGAAAAGCAAAAGAGAAAAGGAAAGATATTCCCATTTGAATGCAGAGTTCCAAAGAATAGCAAGGAGAGATAAGAAACCCTTCCTCAGCGATCAATGCAAAGAAATAGAGGAAAACAACAGAATGGGAAAGACTAGAGATCTCTTCAAGAAAATTAGAGATACCAAGGGAACATTTCAAGCAAAGATGGGCTCTATAAAGGACAGAAATGGTCTGGACCTAATAGAAGCAGAAGATATTAAGAAGAGATGGCAAGAATACACAGAAGAACTGTACAAAAAAGATCTTCATGACCCAAATAATCACGATGGTGTGATCACTCACCTAGAGCCAGACATCCTGGAATGTGAAGTCAAGTGGGCCTTAGGAAGCATCACTATGAACAAAGCTAGTGGAGGTGATGGAATTCCAGTTGAGTTATTTCAAATCCTGAAAGATGATGCTGTGAAAGTGCTGCACTCAATATGCCAGTGGCCACAGGACTGGAAAATGTCAATTTTCATTCCAATTCCAAAGAAAGGCAATGCCAAAGAATGCTCAAACTACCACACAATTGCACTCACCTCACACACTAGTAAAGTAATGCTCAAAATTCTCCAAGCCGGGCTTCAGCAATATGTGAACCGTGAACTTCCAGATGTTCAAGCTGGTTTTAGAAAAGGCAGAGGAACCAGAGATCAAATTGCCAACATCCGCTGGATCATGGAAAAAGCAAGAGAGTTCCAGAAAAACATCTATTTCTGCTTTATTGCCTATGCCAAAGCCTTTGACTATGTAGATCACAATAAACTGTGGAAAATTCTGAAAGAGATGGGCATACCAGACCATCTGACCTGCCTCTTGAGAAACCTGTTTGCAGGTCAGGAAGTGACAGTTAGAACTGGACATGGAACAACAGACTGGTTCCAAATAGATCAAGGCTGTATATTGTCACCCTGCTTATTTAACTTATATGCAGAGTACATCATGAGATGGGCTGGAGGAAGCACAAGCTGGAATCAAGATTGCCAGGAGAAAGATCAATAACCTCAGATATGCAGATGACACCACCCTTATGGCAGAAAGTGAAGAGGAACTAAAAAGCCTCTTGATGAAAGTGAAAGAGAGTGAAAAATTTGGCTTAAAGTTCAACATTCAGAAAATGAAACTCATGGCATCTGGTCCCATCACTTCATGGGAAATGGGGAAACAGTGGAAACAGTGTCAGACTTTATTATTTTGGGCTCAAAATCACTGCAGATGGTGATTGCAGCCATGAAATTAAAAGACGTTTACTCCTTGGAAGGAAAGTTATGACCAACCTAGATAGCATATTAAAAGGCAAAGACATTACTTTGCCAACAAATGTCTGTCTGGTCAAGGCTATGGCTTTTCCAGTGGTCATGTATGGATGTGAGAGTTGGACTGTGAAGAAAGCTGAGCACCGAAGAATTGATACTTTTGAACTGTGGTGTTGGGGAAGACTCTTGAGAGTCCCTTTGACTGCAAGGAGATCCAACCAGTCCATTCGAAAAGGAGATCAGTCCTGGGTGTTTATTGGAAGGACTGATGAAGCTGAAGCTCCACTACTTTGGCCATCTCATGTGAAGAGTTGACTCATTGGAAAAGATCCTGATGCTAGGAAGGATTGGGGGCAGGAGGAGAAGGGGACGATAGAGGATGAGATGGTTGGAAGGCATCACTGACTCGATGGACGTGAGTTTGGGTAAACTCCAGGAGTTGGTGATGGACAGGGAGGCCTGGCGTGCTGCAATTCATGGGGTTGCAAAGAGTCAGACACGACTGAGTGACTGAACTGAACTGAACTGAACTGTGCTGTCAGAAGATGAGCTAAAATTAGGGTCACGAATATCCTTAACTGGAACTTCCCTTGTGGTCCAGTGGATAAGGCTCTGCATTCCCAATGTGGGGGGCCCAGGTTCGATCCCTGGTCAGGAAATTAGAATCTTTTTGTTGCAACAAGAGATACCTCATGCCTCAGCTAAGACTCTATGCAGCCAAATAAATGTTAGGGGGAAAAAAGAATGTCTTTAATTCATACAGTCTACAAATTATGATACCAGTGAGGTTCTGAGAGGACATGGAAGATCTGTCCTTGAGGAGATTTCAAACTAGTGGAATGAGATATGCCATAGGAGGATGCTTTTGGGTTTGAGTGACAGGAAACCTTGACACTAAGTGGACCAAAGGAAATGTCTTGTCTCATATAACTCATAGCCCAGGTTCGGGAAATGCATCTGTTATCTCGTACAGTTCAGTTGCTCAGTCACGTCTGACTCTGTGACTCCATGGACTGCAGCCCACCAGGCTTCCCTGTCCATCACAAACTCCCAGAGCTTACTCAAACACATGTCCATTGAGTTGGTGATGTCATCCAACCATCTCATGCTCTGTTGTCCCCTTCTCCTCCACCCTCAATCTTTCCCAGCTTCAGGGTCTTTTCAAATGAGTCGGTTCTTCACATCAGGTGGCCAAAGCATTGGAGTTTTAGCTTCAGCATCAGTCCTTCCAATGAATATTCAGAACTGATTTCCTTTAGGATGGACTGGTTGGATCTCCTTGTAGTCCAGGGAACTCGCAAGAGTCTTCTTCAACACCACCATTCAAAAGCATCAATTTTTTGGCACTTGGCTTTCTTTATAGTTCAACTCTCACATCCATACATAACTACTGGAAAAATCAAAGCTTTGACTAGATGGACCTTTGTTGGCAAAGTAATGTCTCTGCTTTTTAATATGCTGTCTAGGTTGATCATAATGTTTCTTCCAAGGAGTAAGCATCTTCTAATTTCATGGCTGCAATCACCATCTGCAGTGATTTTGGAGCCGTTCCAAATAAAGCCTGTCACTGTTGCCATTGTTTCCCCATCTATTTGCCATGAAGTGATGGGACCAGTTGCCATGATCTTAGTTTCCTGAATGTTGAATTTTAAGCCAACATTTTCACTTTCCTCCTTCACTTTCATCAAGAGGCTCTTTAGTTCTTCTTTGCTTTCTGCCATAAGGGTGGTGTCATCTGCATATCTGAGATTATTGATGTTTCTCCCAGCAATCTTGATTCCAGCTTGTGCTTCATCCACTCCAGCATTTCTCATGACTTACTCTGCATATAAAGAAAGCAGAGTGCCAAAGAATTGATGCTTTGAACTGTGGTGGTGGAGAAGACTCTTGAGAGTCCCTTGGATGAGATCCAACCAGTCCATCCTAAAGGAAATCAGTTCTGAATATTCATTGGAAGGACTGATGCTGAAGCTGAAACTCCAATACGTTGCCACCTGATGTGAAGAATTGACTCATTTGAAAGGACCCTGATGCTGGGAAAGATTGAGGGTAGGAGGAGAAGGGAACAACAGAGGATGAAATGGTTGGATGGCATCACCAACTCAATGGGCATGAGTCTGAGCAAACTCTGGGAGTTGGTAATGGACAGGGAGGCCCGGTATGCTGCAGTCCATGGGGTCACAAAGAGTCAGACACAACTGAGTGACTGAACTGAACTGAACTCTGCATATAAATTAAATAAGCATGATGACAATATACAACCTTCTTATCTATTGCTATTATCTATGACCTCAAACTTAGTGACTTAACACAACATATTTATTTTCTCACAGTCTCTGTAATTCGGGATTCTTAGCACAATTTTGATGGTTGCCTCTGCTTAAGGGTCTCTTATGAGGCTGCTGTCAAGGTGTCAGCCAGGGCTGGGGTCTCAGCTGAAGGCTTAGCTTGGAAACAGTCTGCTTCCGAACTCACCTGACTGTTGATAGGACTTAGTTCCTTGAGGGGCCTCGGTTCCCTGCCTGCTGTTGGCTGGAGGCCACCTTCATGTCCATTCCTGGACGTGTGGAAAGGTCTAATATGGCCTCTTGTTTCATTAATGTGTGCACGCTTAGAAGGTAATGGAGAAAGTCTGCCAGAAAGATGGAAGTCTCAGCCTTGTACCACCTAATCACCATCATTGCCCTATTCTTTTAGAAACAAGTCATAAGTCCTGCCTACACTCAGCAGGAGAGGCTTAAACAAAGGTATGAAGACCAAGCAAGAACTATTTGGAACCATCTTGGATGCTGCCTAGTAAAAAGACTCAACATTACCATCAGTCACTTAGGTTTGGTCCCTCTTTCTGCTCTGGCCTCCTCAGCATTGACTTCAACCTCAGGCTGGTTCTCCTATGGTTCTGAGGCAGCTCCCAATGGCAATTGACATCATGCTCTATGAGGCCATCCTGCTAGAGAGGGGAAAAACCTGTTTCCAAAGCATGCAACTGAAGTCCTACAGTGTGATTGGCCACTTAGGTCACACGTCTAGCTGAGTCATCAGGAGAATGTCACACACCTAAGTTGGCTTAGGTTGATTAAGATCCACACTTGGTCTTGGGCTTGGAGTTGACCTTCCTTCAGATCGTGTTGGGGAACGGTTGAAACCCTAGCAAAATTAAGAGAAGGAAGAAGTGAATGGATGTAGGGTAGACAGCCAACAATGTCAAGTGCATCTGCATAGAGATGACCAGAAAAACAAGGTCATATGTGAGGAAATATTTAGTGAGTGTGAAGTCGCTCAGTTGTGTCCGACTCTTTGCGACCCCGTGGACTGTAGCCCACTAGGCTCTTCCATCCATGGGATTCTCCAGGCAAGAATACTGGAGTGGGTTGCCATTACCTTCTCCAGGGGATCTTCCCAACCCAGGGATCGAACCCGGGTCTCCCGCATTGCAGGCAGACACTTTAACCTCTGAGCTACCAGGGAAGCCCTGAGGAAATATTTACATGCGGCTTATTGTTATATTCATTATTTTGATTGTGGTGATGGCTTGATTGGTATTTACATATATTGACATCAAATATACACCTTTAACATGTACAATTCTTGTATGTCAATTTTACTTCAAAAAAGCTATGTCTGAAAGTATATATTTTCTTTAGACATTATGCACAAAGAAATTAAGCAAATATTCTTCCAGTCTTCAAAAACTATTGTCTAATTATGTAGAAAGTCCTCACGTCATCAATGAATGAGTACAGTTCTGAATACATGTTTACTGTTCTGCTTTGGTTGTATTCATTAGTGTGAATTAAATTGTGTTATTTACAACATTCTTGTCATTCATCAGTTGCAACCATAGTGTTGGTTACAGATTCAGGAGTTTAGTGAAAAGCAGTGAAAGCATTCTGTAAGAGTCAATAGGCTCTGTGGAATTCATGGTAGAGTGTCTATGTATTATTTAAGAAAACAAAGCCATGAGTTAGATGTATAATTCAAGTTGCTCTGACAGTATGGTTCATAAAGATTCAGCATGGGGAATCATATCTCAGAAGATCATTTTCTTTCTTTGCTGCCTCTCTGTCCGAGTGAAGGATGACCCGGGAGCCCTGAAGGAGGAGGCAGGCCTTGGAGAGCCTTGAAGGACGCAGCCTTCTCTCCAGCTGCAGGCAGCTGGCTCAGGAAAGGCTCTTGCTTGCCTGGTTTGCATGTCCTTCCTCTTGGCAGCATGAGGAGTGAGGGAATGGAAAGAGGCTTTGAAACACTGACCTCTGAGAAACGAATCCACATTTTTGACCGGAGGCCAGACCATTGAGCATTAACAGCTCATCATCTCTTAAGCTGGCTCATCTCACTAGAAGGCAAGCCAGGAGGTAGAAGATCTTCTCTGGAAAGCAGAGCTCCTACTGCGTGCCAGGTCTTGTGACACTACTGTGTGTCAAGGTGGAGAAAGGGCTCCCAGGGTGAGGACACAAAGGACATGATTTCTGCCCTCTCCTCGTGTTCCAAGTGATAGTCTTTAACTTCGTCTGATTCATCCATGGGTGTCCAGACTAGGGGCTCAGAACCATTGAATAAAAAGACTAAACCTGTATATACAGTGTATTAGTTATTCATTGATATGTAACAAACTAGCCCCAGATTTAACAGCTTTAAACAGCAATAAACTTTTTTTTAAAAATCATACCCAGTTTCCTTGGGTCAGGAATTCAGAAGCAGCTTAACTGCTTGGATCTGACTTGGGATCTCTCATGAGGTTGTAGTCAAGGTGAAGTTAGGCAGCTGTTTTGTGCTATGAGGCAGAATCTATATCCTGAGGAAGAAAGAGCCACCACAGATAAAGAGGTTGACTGCCTGGTGCCATGGAGTGCCCCAACAGGCCAGAATGAGCACCCTTGTCTTCTTCTACATGAGACAGAAATAAAATCCTCTCCTGTTTAAGCCACTGGTCTTTGGCGGTTTTCTAGAGGAAGGTTCCAACAGGCAGAACTAAGGGAAGGGCATCCTAGGGGAAGGGCATCCTACTGAAAGCAATATGAAGAGGGAGAAGCCTGGAGGCAGGGCCTTACCTAGTGTCAAGATAGTAATGAGGGGAAAATGAGTTACTGCCGAAGAAAGCTGAAGTGCCCACCACTGAGAGGAGCTGGAGACGCTCACCGTAGTCATCCTCCTCACTTGTTTTTGCCTTGAGGGCATGGAGTGTATCTTTTTTTAAAAAATGTATTTATTTATTTATTTATTTATTTGCGCTGTGCTGGGTCTTTGTTGCTGCGTAGGCTTTGCTCTAGTTGCTGCGAGTGGCGGCTACTCTCTGTCTGTGGTGAGGTGCGAACATTGTGGGGGCTCCTCTTGTTGCAGAGTGCAGTCTCTAGGAAGTGGGGGCTTCGGCAGTTCCGGCTCCCGGGCTGTACAGTACAGGCTCGATAGTTGTGGCACACAGACTCAGCTGCTCCGAGGCCTGTGGGATCTTCTCAGACTAGGGATAGAACCAGTGACTCCTGCACTGGTGAAAATGAACGTCACTCGGTCGAGTCCCAGGCTTTGCGACAGTCCATGGAGTTCTCCACGCCAGAATGCTGGAGTGGGTGGCCTTTCCTTTCTCCAGGGGATCTTCCCAACCCAGGGATCGAACACAGGTTCCCTGCACTGCAGGCAGATTCTTTACCAGCTAAGCCATCAGAGAAGCCCAAGAATACTGAAATGGGTAGCCTATCCCTTCTCCAGAGGATCATCCCGACCCAGGAATTCAAGCAGGGTCTCCTGTCTTTCAGGCCGATTCTTTACCACCTGAGCTGTCAGGGAAGCCCCTCCTGCATTGGCAGGCTCTTTACCACTGAGCCACCAGGCAAGTCCCAAAGATCCTATCTTAAATCTCTGTACAGCGTGCTCAGCAAAAAAGATGTTCTATCACGATGTGGGAGAGAGGTTATGATTTATTTCTATTTCACTTCTCCTTTGGGGCTATTTACTTCCTCTGAAAATCAAGTGTGGTGTCCTCAAGACATCTTCCTCATGAGAAAACCCAGGGTGTGTCCTTTAGACTCATGGGTTCGCAACAAGTCGGTCAGAGTGAGAGGAAACCTGAGCCAGCACTGTCTTCTTGGCCACAGTCCCAATCTGGGCCTCTGCTGCCATCCCGGGGAGAGTCCCCAGAGGGGTGTGTACCCTGCAGGAGGCTCCTGGGACCTCAGGTTAAGAACACTCCCCACCGTGGGCTCCCTGCCTTCAGGAGATGCTGGGCAGTGGGGTGGTTGCTGAGATGATTCGTGTTCTGGCCGCTTCAAAACCACACAGTACAGTTCCCTTTCAGTGACACTCTCGCCCTCTGTGTGACCTTGGAGAACTTTCTTAGCCTCTCTGGGCCCACGTTTCTTTTTCTGGAGGATATGTGGAAGCCTACCTCACAGCTGCCTGTGAAGATTGTATGGACGGTGGCTCCCTGTGTGTTGAGTAGCAGGCTCGTGATAAATGTCAGTTTCCCTTCATTGACTTATTTTTTGTTTTTTCCCTTGTGCTGTGCTGTGCTTAGTCACTTCAGTCCTGTCTGACTCTTTGTGACCCCATGGACCGTAGCCCGCCAGGCTCCTCTATCCATGGGGATTCTCCAGGCAAGAATACTGGAGTGGGTTGCCATGCCCTCCTCCAGAGGATCTTCCCAACCCTGGGATCAAACCCAGGACTCCCGCATTGCAGGCAGATTTTTTACCCTCTCAGCCACCAGGGAAGCCCTTTTATTTTTTTCCCTTATTGATTTTTAAAAATTTTATTTTTATTTTTGGCTGCACTGGGTCTTTGTTGTTGAGCTTGGGCTTTCTCTAGTTGCGGCAAGTGGGGGCTATTCTCTTGTTGCGGAGCTCGAGCTCTGGGTCATGCAGGCTCAGTAGCTGGTGGTACATGGGTTTTGTTACCCTGCAGCATGTGTGATCTTCCAAGATCAGGGACTAAACTGGTATCCTCTGCATTGTAAGACAGATTCTTAACCACTGGACCACCAGGGAACCCCTCCCCCATTTATTGATTTTTATAAGTGAAGAATGGATGCCCAGCTCCAAGGACTCTGCATTGCCTTCCACCCCATGCTCTTCCCCTGACAGGGTTGCCAAGATGTGTGTTTAAGAAGTCTGAGTTCAATTCAGCTGCTATTAATTAATGCTGCCTCCTTAGACAAGGTGATGCTGAGGACCAGAAAGAAAGGCGTGGGGTCCCTGCCTTTCAGGGGGTGTCATCCACAGAAGCCTCGGCCACTGGCATTGCAGTGTGTGACCCTCACAGGGGTCTGGGCCTAGGGCAGGGCTGGCTACACGATTTGCAGGACTAAGCGCAAAATGAAAATGTGTGAACCCTTGGCTCAAAACCAATACAATACTGTAAAGTAATTAACCTCCAATTAAAATAAATAAATTTACATTAAAGTGATACAGACTTCAAGATAATAGGAGTAGAACATTAAACCGAGCACAAGAACGTCTACGTGCAGGATCTTCTAAGCACGGGCTCTGTGAATGCACAGGCCATATACCTGTGAGCCAGGCCCTGGCCTGGGGTGACCAAGCACCTTAGTTGCTCCCGGCCTGATGGGTTTCCCAGGACAGGGGAAGGTGCCAGCTTGCTCGTAGC
>SJXQ01010836.1:0-36023 GCA_006408695.1 Aepyceros melampus | reverse complement strand
GTCTCCCGCGCCTCCTTGCCCAGCCCCCACTTGCTAGTGGCGGATGCAGGCGTCTGCTCTGCCTCTCCGCTGGGGGAATCACTGCCGGGCTCGCAACCTGCTGGTCTCAATCACCATTCATTTTTCCTCCCTGCTATGTGCCTCCAAGACTCGCCACAGATTCGGCAGTGAGAGTGCTTCCCGGCGTTTGGAAACTTCTCTCCCTTTAAAACTCTTTTCCCGGGACAGGACTCCCTTCCCGGGACGGAGCTCCCTCCCCACCTCCTTTGTTTCTCTTTTCATCTTCTGTATTTTTCCTACCTGTTTTTGAAGACAATGTTCTGCTTTTCTGGATGTCTTATGTCCTCTGCTCACATTCAGAAGCTGCCCTGTAGAATTTACCCAGCGTTGAGATGTTCTTTTGATGAATTTGTGCAGGAGAAAGTGGTCTCTCCGTCCTATTCCTCCGCCATCTTCCCACACCCCCCTTGAAGTGATGCTTTTGAACTGTGGTGTTGGAGAAGACTCTTGGAAGTCCCTTGGACTGCAAGGAGATCCAACCAGTCCATCCTAAAGGAGATCAGTCCTGCGTGTTCATTGGAAGGACTGATGTTGAAACTGAAGTTCCAATGCTTTGGCCACCTGATGAGAAGAACTGACTGTCTTTTCTAATGGAAAAGACTCTGAACCTAGGAAAGATTGAATGCAGGAGGAGAAGGGGATGACAGAGGATGAGATGGTTGGATGACATCACTGACGCAATGGACATGAGTTTAAGCAAGGTCCGGGAGTTGGTGATGGACAGGGAAAGCCTGGCATGCTGCAGTCCTTGGGGTCACAGAGTCTGACATGACTGAGCAACTGCGCTGACTGACCATACTCTACATGATATCCCATGAGGTTTATATACGATTCTCTTCACCTGTTTAAGCACCCCCATTCCCCCCGACCCCCTGCCTCATCTGTTGCCTCTGGCAACGAATGTGTTCTCTGTATCTCTAAGTTTGGTGGGTTTTTTTGTGTATGTGTTGTTTTTTCTTTTTTAAAATTCCATATATAAGTGAGATCATATGGCATTAATCTTTGTCTGCCATATTTTAGTTAGCATAATGCCCTCAAGGTACATACACATCACAGATGGCAGGATTTCCTTCTTTTTTATTGCTGAATAATCTTATCTATCTATTTTTTTCTTTAACCATTGATAGACAGTTGACACAGGTTGTTTTTATGTCTTGGCTGTTGTAAATACTGCTACAGTGAGCATAGGGGTGCATATACGTGGTCCAGTTAGTACTTTCATTTTCTTTGGGTAAATGCCCAGACGTGGAATTGTTGGGGTATATGGTGGTTCTGATTTTAACTTTTAAAAAGTTAATTAATTAATTTGGTCACACCAGGTCTTTGTTGTGGCATCTTGGATCTTTAGTTGTGGCATGTGGAATCTAATTCCCTTATCAGGGATAGAACCCAGGCCCTCTGCATTGGGAGCCTGGAGTCTTAACAACTGGATCACCAGGGAAGTCCCTATTCTTTTTTTCTTAATATTCTTTTTTATTAGGTTTATCACAGGGCACTGAATATAGTTCTCTACGCTATACAGTAGGACCTTGTTGTCTTAATTTCTCTTTCTGATAGTTCATTTTTAGTGTATAGAAACACAATAGAATTTTGCATATTGATTTTGTATCCTGAAGCTTTACTGAATCTCATTTTTCAATTGTGACTGGGTTTTTTTTTTTTTTTTTGGTAGAATCTTTATGGTTTTCTGTATATAATATGTCACCTGTAAGTAGAGACAGTTTTACTCCTTCCTTTTTTATTTAGATGTCTTTTTTTTTTTTCTGTTTCTTATCTAACAGCTCTGGCTAGAGCTTCCAATACTAACTACAAACTGCTTTAAAAAAAAAAGTCTAGAAAAACCAACCAACCTATATAAAAATCTTTGCAATAACCTGTAAGACCCTGCACGATTATCCTGGTTTGATTTCTGGCTTGGGAAGATCCCCTGGAAAAGAAAATGGCAATTCACTTCAGTATTCTTGCTTGAAGAATCCCATGGACAGAGGAGCCTGGCAGACTATAGTCCACGGGGTCACAAGAGCCGGACACGACTTGGCGACCAAACCACCACTGATCATCCTTACAGCCCCTTAGCTTTTTTTCATCCTGTGACATGACTGCGCGACTACTTTCCTTCTTTCAGATAACCTTTTGGCTTGTTCTTATTTCTTTCAACCACTGCTTGAAAGGGTTGGTGACTCCTTTCTTTAATAGTAAGTAAGTAAGTAAAGTCACTCAGTCGTGTCCGACTCTTTGTGACCCCATGGACTGCAGCCCACCAGGCTCCTCAGTCCATGAGATTCTCCAAGCAAGAATACTGGAGTGGGTTGCCATTTCCTTCTCCAGGGGATCTTCCCGACCCAGGGATCGAACCCGGGTCTCCCGCATTGGAGGCAGACGCTTTAACCTCTGAGCCACCAGGGAAGTCCTTTTTCTTTAATACCCTAACCAAAATTGGAAACCCTTCACCTTTCGCTTACTCTTTATCCCTTTTTATGCTCTGTTTTTTCTCATGGCACTACACCCTTCAGATATTTTTATTATAGTTTTCCTGCAGAAGAAGGCAAGAATTATTTTTGTTTTGGTTCACTAGCAAATAGTATCTAGACAGCACTTGGCACCTGGTAGGCACTGAGTACATTTTTGGTGGAATAAATGAATCTCATGTTGTTATAACTGATTTCCTTGTCTCTATTTCACTTGACTATAAGCTTGATAGGCAAGTGCTGCAACTTCTCAGTCTGTTTCTTTAGGGTTTAGCACACATGGTTGCATATATTTGTTTGATTTATAAAAAAAATGCTTCTCATTTTACAGAAGTATAATCATAACAAAATAACACTGGAAATCTTTCACTTATGTTTACAAGTATGTTTTTAGTTGCTATGGGTACTTCATAATTGTACATATCATTTTGTTGAGTTAACTTTCAAAATTCTTATGAAACTATGTAGGAATTAATAAAATCAATAGCAGCAAAAAATTCTCTAGGGCTGATCTTTAGTCCTCAACTGTTTATTATTATCAGAATTTAAATTTTTTGCAATTTGTATTTATTACAGGTAAGGTTTCAATTAATAGTTTAGGAAGGCTTTAATTCGGTAACTTGGAAATATAACATGTTATTAAAAAATACATGAAAACTAACATTTATAAAACAGCCAGTATATTTCTGTTGTGAAAAGATTCACTTTTAAGTAGTGGGAACTGCCCTAGTGCATTTATATTTTTTCTTGGCTGCTTGTTTTTATTACAGATATATTTTTATTTGGAAAAACTCAAATCCATCAGTTTATAAAGTAAATGTATCCCCTTTTAGCCCTGCCAATTGTCATTTCCAAAATCACTCTTAAAAATGTTTACTGTGTATCCTTTCAGACTTTTTATTTGCATATGACTAGGTGCTTCCCTGGAGAAGGCAATGGCAGCCCACTCCAGTACTCTTGCCTGGAAAATCCCATGGACGGAGGAGCCTGATGGGCTGCAGTTCATGGGGTCGCTAAGAGTCGGACACCACTGAGCAACTTCATTTTCACTTTTCCTTTCATGCACTGGAGAAGGAAATGGCAACCCTCTCCAATGTTCTTGCCTGGAGAATCCCAGGGACGGGGAAGCCTGGTAGGCTGCCGTCTATGGGGTCACACAGAGTCAGACACAACTGAAGCAACTTAGCAGCAGCAGTAGCAGGTGCTTCCCAGGTGACTCAGTGGTAAAGAATCTACTTTCCAATGCAGGGGACCTAAGAGATGTGTATTCGATCCCTGGGTAAGGAAGATCCCCTGGAGGAGGAAATGGCAACTCACTCCAGTATTCTTGCCTGGAAACTTCCATGGACAGAGGAGCCTGGTGGACTACAGTCCATTGGGTCACAAAGAGTGGGACATGACGGAGCATGAATGCACATGTATAAATAAATGTATATATATGGTTGACCCTCTGTATACATGAGTTCCACATCCATGGATTCAACCAGCCTTGGACTGAAAATATTTAGGAAAAAGAAATTCCAAAAAGTACCAGAAAGCAGAACTTGAATTTGTTGAACTGGCAACTATTTACATAGCATTTACATTGTATTTACTACTATTTACATAGCATTTACTTTGTGAGGTATTATAAATAATCTGGAGATGATTTAAAGTATACTGGAGGATGTGCATAGATTAGAAAATACTGTGCCTTTTTATATCAGGAATTGAGCCTTTTCAGATTTTGGTATCCTGTGGGTCCTGGTACCAGTTCCCTGTAGATAAAGAAGGACACATGCAAACATAAAAAATAAAATTAAAAAAAAGCTAGTTAATGTCTAAGTTATCCTGTAGTTTATTTCTTTGAACTTGTGTCACAGAGATCTGAAATGTCAATAAATAAAGTGTCTTCTTTGTAAAATTGCACAGTGATGTTTAATTTTTAATACTTTTTTGACAGTTTATCTCTAATTATAATTAACAGTAGGTTATACAAATTTAAATATTTTCTGCTGTATAGTGTATTATGAATCTCCAAAGAGGGTAAATTATGTTCAGAATTTCCTGAACTTATATGACCAATATTTTCATGAGGTTGTAATTCTTTCAAACCGCATGTCATTTTACTGATTCTCTAGTAAAAGTATTTGTAGCTGTGCTCATTTTTCTTATGTTACTTGTAAGGAAATTGAGACTGAGGTAGTAGGAAATTGAAACCATACCCTTTGTTTCTTAATTCTTGTCCCATATTGCTCCTGTTGCTTTGAATTTAATCTTCATTTAGTACTTTTTCCTGAATTCAAATAGAAGAGTTAGAGACTAGAATTTTTTATAAGGAAAATATGTTTTGTATGTTGATACTATGATAAGGTAACATTGGTATGTCTTTAGGTTTTTCTTTATGTCAGTATGCTATGTCTTGGTAGGCAATTAGTTGCAAGGTGAAGAAAAGTTAGGATTCAATCAAGCTTCTCTTTGAAGTATACAGGCTTCCCTGGTAGCTCAGCTGGTAAAGAATCTGCTTTCAATGCAGGAAACCCTGGTTTAATTCCTGGGTTGGAAAATCCACTGGAGAACGGATAGGCTACCCACTCCAGTGTTCTTGGGCTTCCCTGGTGACTCAGCTGGTAAAGAATCCGCATGCAATGTGTGAGACCTGAGTTTGATCCCTGGGTTGGGAAGATCCTCTGGAGAAGGGAAAGAGGCTACCCACTCTAGTATTCTGGCCTGGACAATTCCATGGACTGTATAGTCCCTGGGATTGCAAAGAGACACAACTAGCTTCTTTCACTAATGCAATTTACTGCAGAAAAGAAAATATTTAACTTCGTGTAACCCACTCTTTTTCATTATTAGAGACAAAAGGAATTATGAAAAATTATACAGCTTTCCTTAAATCACTTAAGTCCTCTGATGTAAATGAACTACTAGTTTCTTTGTCCAGTGGATGTTGGCAATTTGATCTCTGGTTCCTCTGCCTTTTCTAAAACCAGCTTGAACATCAGGAAGTTCACGGTTCATGTATTGCTGAAGCCTGGCTTTGAGAATTTTGAGCATTTCTTTACTAGCATGTGGGATGAGTGCAATTGTGTGATAGTTTGAGCATTCTTTGGCATTCCTTTCTTTGGGATTGGAATGAAAACTGACCTTTTCCAGTCCTGTGGCCACTGCTGAGTTTTCCAAATTTGCTGGCATATTGAGTGCAGCACTTTCACAGCATCATCTTTTAGGATTCTAAATAGCTCCACTGGAATTCCATCACCTCCACTAGCTTTGTTCGTAGTGATGCTTTCTAAGGCCCACTTGACTTCACATTCCAGGATGTCTGGCTCTAGATGAGTGATCACATCATTGTGATTATCCGGGTCGTGAAGATCTTTTTTGTACACTTCTGTGTATTCTTGTCACCTCTTCTTAATATCTTCTGCTTCTGTTAGGTCCATACCATTTCTGTCCTTTATTGTGCCCATCTTTGCATGAAATGTTCCCTTGGTATCTCTAATTTTCTTGAAGAGATCTCTAATCTTTCCCATTCTCTTGTTTTCCTCTATTTCTTTGCATTGATTGCTGAAGAAAGCTTTCTTATCTCTTCTTGCTATTCATTGGAACTCTGCATTCAGATGCTTATATCTTCTTTTCACGTTTCACGCCTCTCTTCTTTTCACATTTATTGACTATGCCAAAGCCTTTGACTGTGTGGATCACAATCAACTGTGGAAAATTCTGAGAGAGATGGGAATACCAGACCACCTGACCTGCCTCTTGAGAAATCTGTATGCAGGTCAGGAAAGCAACAGTTTGAACTGGACATGGAACCACAGATTGGTGTCAAATAGGAAAAGGAGTACGTCAAGGCTATATGTTGTCACCCTGCTTATTTAACTTCTATGCAGAGTACATCATGAGAAACACTGGACTGGAAGAAACACAAGCTGGAATCAAGATTGCCGGGAGAAATATCACTAACCTCAGATATGCAGATGACACCACCCTTATGGCAGAAAGTGAAGAGGAACTAAAAAGCCTCTTGATGAAAGTGAAAGAGGAGAGTGAAAAAGTTGGCTTAAAGCTCAACATTCAGAAAACGAAGATCATGGCATCTGGTCCCATCACTTCATGGGGAACAGATGGAGAAACAGTGGAAACAGTGTCAGACTTTATTTTTTTGGGCTCCAAAATCACTGAAGATGGTGATTGCAGCCATCAAATTAAAAGACGCTTACTCCTTAGAAGAAAAGTTATGAGCAACCTAGATAGCATATTCAAAAGCAGAGACATTACTTTGCTGACTAAGGTCCATCTAGTCAAGACTATGGTTTTTCCAGTGGTCAAGTATGGATGTGAGAGTTGGACTGTGAAGAAGGCTGAGCGCCGAAGAATTGATGCTTTTGAACTATGGTGTTGGAGAAGACTCTTGAAAGTCCCTTGGACTGCAAGGAGATCCAACCAGTCCATTCTGAAGGAGATCAGCCCTGGGATTTCTTTGGAGGGAATGATGCTAAAGCTGAAACTCCCAATACTTTGGCCACCTCATGTGAAGAGTTGACTCATTTGAAAAGACCCTGATGCTAGGAGGGGTTGGGGGCAGGAGGAGAAGGGGACGACAGAGGATGAAATGGCTGGATGGCATCACTGACTCGATGGACGTGAATCTGAGTGAACTCTGGGAGTTGGTGATGGAGAGGGAGGCCTGGCGTGCTGCGATTCATGGGGTCGCAAAGATTCGGATATGACTGAGCGACTGAACTGAACTGAGTTCCTTTCTCATGTTGAGTAATTCTTTTAATTACTTTAAGTTACTTCGAAAGTGGTATGAAATTTGGATGTGTTTAGTAAATTTCTTAGCTACTTCTTTTGCCTTAGTCTTCATCATTCAAGTTACCAGTTCTAATTATTGTGTGTATAGGAAGAGTCTAGTCAGTCTTGGTTAATTCTAGGTATGTTTTAAAATAGAGATAATGTTGAATGTTGTCACCTTAATCGGTCATATGAACTAAGTTCCCTCCCTTTTTCTGGTTAACCCAGAAATATATTCTTTATCAGGAAATAGAAGTTTCTTTTTTTTTTTTCACTGTTAAAGATGTCTCTGTGAGAACTCTCTGTGTCTCATTATTTCCTTAAGATGAAGTAGAATTATTGGATCAAAGGTGTATACATTAAATTTTATATATTTTGGCAGATTTTCTTACAGAAAAGTGCCATTTCTATTTTCATTAACTGTGTGAGAGTATGCATTTTCCCACCCTTTTAATCCTTAACAATCTGATAAGGAAAAAATAATATGTTATTTAGATTAATGTTTATTAGAACATTAGATGTAAGTCATCAATTTTCTTTGGTATTTATGTTTTCTCTGCAATTACCTGCCTGTATGTTTTGTCCACTATTCTTTTAGGTGGATGTCCTATTTTATTTATTCATGAAAATAAAAATTTTACAACATATGTTGCTAATATATTTCTCACAGTTTGTTGTTTACAAACTGTTGTTTAACTTGGTATAAATAACTATCAATTTAATCTCTTGTATGAGATTTTCATTTTGTAAGTACTAAGATCTTTTTCTCCCTGTATATTTTATAGCTTTGATAGTAAAATATAAGCTGACTTGCTATAGCTAAGAGAACAAAATTGCCAAGTAAGAGAAACCTTTATTTATTTTACATATAATAGGCCAGAGGGGAGTGGTTGAGGAATGGCTTTTTTATCCCTACCACATAAATTCTATATGTGGGTCCAAAGTGACTGTACTATTTGTTGCTTTGCTTTCTCCCAGCATCACAAAGGGAGAAAGAAGTGGAAAGTAAGCCTATTTTAAGAATATAACTTGGAAGTTGCACAAAGCACTTTGTTCATATCAGGTTGTCCAGAACTTAGTTGCAAGTACAAGAGAGCTTTGGAAGATGAAACTGACAACTGACCATGAAGTGTCCAGGTAAAATGTGGGTTTTTGTGTAGTGTTGGGGAATAGAGTTCTGTCACTTGGCTAAAAAGGAGAGATGGATATAGAGGGGATAAAAAGTGTTCTGTGACACAGGTACCATGCTTAGTTAGCTGGAGGTTATTATTTGTGCCAAAGTGATTCTGCTGATATTTTTAAATGTTTCCTTTTCAGTCCTATTTAGAAATCTGGAGTTGTGTGTTATGGATTCAATTTAATTTTTCTCTTAAATTTGTGGTCAGTTGTCCCAATACTATTTATGGAACATTTATCCTTTCTTTTACTAATTTGAAATACCACTTAAAAATATATATACTATTTTTTTTCACAGGGTTGTTTTTGTATTCTTTGTTTTTTTCCAACTTATTTCTTCCCTAGTACCTCACTTTTAATTGCCAGTTTTTAAAGTTTTGGTATTTCTCAGGGTTAACCTCTCATCCTTGCTCATTTATTTCAGAATTCTGTTAACGATATTTTTCGGGTATATTGTGACTGTTTTTGTCAAGTTCCAGAAAATAACCCTTTGTGTTTTGATTGGGATTAGATTAAATTTACAAATTTTAATTCATTATGTTGTTTTATTTCATTTTATAATTTATAGAGACAGAATTTTTCATTATTTTCCTGAGAATAGAGAGTAGTCATTCATTCTTGTTTCCTGACATACACCTTTTTCATTAATCTTTCATATACTGTGTTTATTTCATGCCTTTTAATGACAGAATTTTTGTTCATCTCCCTTTTTCTCAGGACAGATTTATACAAACCTATTATTTACTTAAGAATATGCAGGTAACTTCTTGATTTCCTTCCCTGTTTATCTTGATACTATCTTATATCTAGAAGGGTTTGATAATATAGCTTTATTCAATCGTTTAGTTCCTCATTCTGTAGCCTAAGAGGGTTAAGGAGGACCTTTGACTTTGTTGATTTTTCCTTTGAAACCATTACTTCAACATTTAGCCTCATACCTTTGAAAAAATGGGGCCCTGATGAGGGCCCTGATGAGGCCCCAGTTCTGTTTTTATTTCCACTTTAGAGTGCCCATTTGGTAAGAAGATAGTTTGAAATTTTAACCTGATACCTTAAAGCTCTCTACCTGGTGAGACTTTACCCATCCATGCTCCCATCCCTATCAAGTGCAGCCTCTATCGTTGTTATTCTAGAGCTCTGAAAAAACTCCAAGGAGATTGGTATCTACCTCTCCTATAGTATCCTCCTTATATAGTGCCAACTTGACAAATTCTCCCTCTAACCACACCCCATAATCAGAACAAGCCTTAACTACTCTTTGGAATCTAGGTATAGGTAAACTGTGAGGACTGGCTCTATTCATTCTCTTTCAGCGGTGCTTCTGCAATAATGAATGCTTTTGATCAATGGCAAAAGTAAACATATCCCAATGTGGACAGGCCTTTTACTGTGAGTGACTGTCTTCTGTCTTCATTTCCTGTTCCTAACTAATTTGATCCTTTATTTTCTTGGTTCTGGTTATAAATACAGTGATTCAGGTTAAAACCTTCTCAGTGAAGAGCTTATCTTGAGAGTCAGAACTGAAACACCATTATTTACTCTTTGCTCTCCTGTTGGTTCTTCCATACTTGCTCAAAAGAAAAAGCTTTTAAAATCACTCTCTGATTCTGTTTTTATATTCTCTCTATATTTTTTATTCTGTTTTTATAGTGTAGTAGAAATTTTGGAAATAGTACCTGTTTGCTTATTGCAAAGCATCACAAAATGAAGTGCCAGGGTGCCTATGGTTGTATAAGGTATCTAGCGCATGTTATATAAGATAATCTTGATGGTTTGTATCTAGTAAGATAGTCACACTATCCTATTTTTGGTTCTGCATAACCATTTTCTTTTTATATTTCCCTTCATTTGCTCCTGTCACGTGATCAAGAGAAGTGCTTCCGGTTGTTTAGGTTTGGAGCACACTGGTGTGTAAGTCCTCTGTGATCTCCCACTTTACTGTCTGTATAATTTTGGTAAATCATTTAATCTCTCCCTTCACTTCCGTTTCCGTTCCTGCAGTGATACTTGCTCTATGTACTTCATTAATATGTTAAGAAATATGAAAATATGTGTAAATTATTTTCATAAGTTGTAAAATTTCATTCCAGTAGACAAGATTAGAGCAAGGACACAGGAGATAGTTTTAGAGTTCTATCAGAAGACTGTTTACTACTTATATCTTTTCTATAGGTAAACCAGAGCATTAAACCCTTCCATGAATATAAAATTTCAGTAACCTTTTTGTAATGTATATTCTTTATAGAGCTTATCTAGTGATGATGTAAGGCAAAAACCAAGAATAATATATAATTGAGAAAGCAACAGTGTCCAGTCCTCTGTGTATGATATCTATCAACACAAATACTTTAATATTGTCAAAATGAGTTTTGTCTGAATATGTGACTTCTAATTTACTAAGGCTCAGATTGATAGAAAATTAACAGAAAAGTGGATGGGAAAAAAGCACTCTAATCTACTTTGCTCATGTGTTCATGATTTGTGTTAACCATCTTAAGCCATGCTTCCTTTTCATCATTATAAACTGAGATTCAATGAATAATAATAAGATAAAACTTATAATTGAAAGGAAAAGTAAGATTAAAATATAATGAAAGAAGAAACAAAAAGGCTTCTGAAAAATTAAAACAATGAAGCAGCAAAAAGGAAATAAACCAAAAATAATATAAAATATTTTAAATGAACAGAATAAAAATAAAGTGCTTATAGAGTCTCATAAGTATTAGACACAGAAGTTGACATTTTATTCATTCTGCTATTACTGAATTGTAGTTGCCAATTACCACTATGGCTGAGTCAACAGAAAACTGATTTGACCCATGAAATGTTAGTCAGCAAGAGCTGAATTCAGTGACACAAAAACATTTTTCAACATTTGTAACACTATAAACAAATGTCAGTTGAGTTCAGTCACTGAGTCATGTCCAACTCTTTGCGACCCCATAAACAAACATAGCTAGAGGGTAATTGCCCACAAGTACTGAATCTTAATCTAAATTACTGACCAAGGTACAGAATTCCCTTATGCAATAACCCCATTATATTTGCCCAGTTTCATGAAAGTCATGGATTTGCCATTGTTCACAATAAGGTATGATAAATTGACCATGCTTTTAAATTACATATAGTTTTAAAAATTACTTTTCTAAGAGCTGTGGTGGTGGTTTAGTTGCTAAGTCATGTCCAACTCTTGCTGCCCCAAGGACTATAAACTTGCGATCCCAGACTACTCTGTCCATAGGATTTCCCAGGCAAGAATACTGGAGTGGATTGCCATTTCCTTCTCCAGGGGATCTTCCCAACTCAGGAATTGAACTAGGTCTCCCGCACTGCAGACAGATTATTGATTGAGCTATGAAGGAATCCTATATGTTAAAATTCCTTGTATTCTTTAGTGTTTTGAATTAGAGTTCCATATGTAGCTTCTACCTGAGAAAATTTTTGACTCTTTATATGTAGTTTCAGACTGCAGAAAAATTGCAAGAATAAGAATTCTGGAGAATACCCAACACAGCCTTGATCCTTTTCCTAAATTCACCTACTTTTTTTGTTCTAAATCATTTGAGTGGTGACCCTTTAACCCTAATGTTTCAGTGTTTAATCCTTAAGAATAAGGATAAAGTTATAATCTCCTGTGCATATTTCTGTTTTATGGAAGGAATATTGTCCTTAGTATTTTTTTTCCTCCATTCTACACAGAATCCATTCCAGGATCAATCTTGGCAATTGATTGTCATTTCTCTTTGGTTTCCTTTAAGCTGTAAGTTCTCCTCAGGTTTCTTTAACCCTGATATGTTTGAAGAAAATACTCCCCCACCACCTCCTGCCCCACCACTTTCTTTTCAGTTGAGTGCTACTGATTTAGGATTGGCTGATTTCTCCTCATGGTTAGATTCAAGTTACACATTCCAGGTCAGAACACTGCAGAATACTTGCATTGTTAGTGACCACCTTTATGTTCCGTTCATTGCAGTTAACTCATTGGACTTCCTTTCTGCTTTGCCCTAGTTGTACTGCACACAATGAGGATGTCATGTAAGTGTGCTCTTAAAAGAACACATGGCGTTATGGAGGTGGATATTGGTAATAGTTGCACAACAGTGTGAATATATTTAATGCCATTGAACTGTACATTTGAAAATGGTAAATTTTATGTTTATTTTGACACAGTAGAAAAGAGGAAAAAAGAATATATGGTAGACGTAGCTTTTATATTTTTTGTGAAGCCAATCAACAACTAGTTACCTAGAATATAGTCCTATACATATAATACATCCTTAAAAAATACTTAGTATAGATATTTGATAGTTACTAGCATCATGATTTAAATTAGTAGAATGGTACAGGAACAAATTTTATTCCATATGTGACTTGCTTTTCTTGTGATGGTATACTGTTTTGTTTACTGTATACAGATGTTATACTGATTTTTACCAACTGTTGCCCTTTGCAATTTGAAATTTTAGTTTTCAGCATTAAGATGTTTTTGGTATTCCTGTGTCAGGACAAAAAGGAAAAAAATAATAAAAGTTATTTGTTTAATACATTGCTATACTTTACAAAGAAATTATCCAGCTCTTAATGTCCCTCTCTGATCAAAATGTATATGAAATATGCTAACCTCAAATCATTAGTTATATACCTTTTAGCTTGACTTACAATAGTTATATAGAATTTTTTCTATTAAGATTGCTCCTATATTGTGGTATTAACAGTTAGTAGAAGCAGCCACATAGTCTTGACATATAAGAAATCTAAACTAGGTTATTACTATTATTATTGAATCAAAATTAGTTTATGAGGTGTGAATTCCCACATAAATATTTAAAAATTATTTTAAAGAGCTTTTGTTGTTACCTTTAAGGAAGTTGTAGATCCAAAGGATTCGCCTAGTGCCTGTGAGATATGACAGAAGTAGGGTTAAGAGTACAGCACTTGAGGATCAATATCACTCCAAATAATTTCCTGCATCTTTTTAAAATTATTTATTTTATTATTTGACTGTGGTGGGTCTTCGTTGCTACATGCAGGCTTTCTCTATTCGCAGTGAGTGGGGGCCTATTCTCTAGTTGTGTTGCACAGGCTTCTCATTGCAGTGGCTTCTCTTGTTACAGAGCACTGGCTCCAGGCATGCAGGTCAGTAGTTGCAGCATGGAGGCTCAGTAGTTGTGGCTCACAGGCATAGTAGTTTTGTGGCATGTAGTTGCACAGAGTCGGACACGACTGAAGCGACTTTGCAGCAGCAGCAGCAGCAGCAGCAGCACCAGTATCCTCCCAGACCAGTCATTGAACCTGTGTCCTCTGCATTGCAGGGTGAGCTTTCAACCACTGGACCACCAGAGAAGCCCTAATTTCCTGATCTTAAGCTAGAAGAGGCATAAATATGTCCCATAATGGTTGCTTTGGTTCTGTCATCTGTTGCAGAGATTTTGAGACTGTGTCTGTTCAAGGGCTGGATGCATTTCATTTATTGAACATCTATTATGGATTATTCATTGGGAAAACAAAGATGCACAAAACACAAAACACACTCTCTGCCTTCAAAGAGTAGGGAAGGAATCATTAACAAATACCCACTTGAAAGATTAGGCTTCCCAGGGGGTGCTAGTTGTCCACCTGCCAATGCAGGAAACAGAAGAAACACGGGTTTGACCCCTGGGTTGGGAAGATCCCCTGGGGTAGGAAACGTCAACCTACTCTGAGTAGTACTCTTGCCTAGAGAATCCCATGGACAGAGGAGCCTGGCAGGCTACAGTCTGTAGGGTTGCAAAGAGTCAAACAGTACTGAAGCAACTTAACTAGCACACAATTGACTCAGAGGGATAGAACAGGGAGGGAGGTGGGAGGGGGGTTCAGGATGGGGAACACGTGTATACCTGTGGTGGATTCATGTTGATGTATGGCAAAACCAATACAGTATTGTAAAGTAATTAACCTCCAATTAAAATAAATAAATTTATATTAAAAAAAAGAAAAATCAGGTGATTACTGTAAGATTAGACTCCAGAGATCATAGCAATGAAGTATATGTTCTAGTTCTGTTAAGTGTTGGGCTTTTACAAAAAATGAATTTTTATTTTATTTTATTCTCAATTTTTATTTTAATAAATTCTAGCTGTTTTCAGTAGAACCTTTATACAGTAATTTTGAAGAAATTAAAATTAGAATTTGGAAGACCTAAGAGGGTTTTCATAGATCTCCTTTAAATTGTATCAGTTAGGTAATAAAATCAAAGCATTTATCATTCAAATATTGGTATTCAGAATCCATATCACTTTCATTACTGTATCCTTGAAAGAGATACATTTTCTAGAATAGAAGTAACTTAAAAGTTGCTAATAGAAGCAAAATATATCTCTATAAATTTATATTGTGGTTTCAAGATTTGTTTTCTATTATTATATAATATGATTGTCTTGTTTTCCAGGGTAGAGAAATTAAAGTAGGATGTTTTGTAAATAGACATAATTAAATGTGTTATTAAGAGAACATCTATCTAAAAAGACCCTGTTTTGAATCTTTTCACTGGGAATTGTATCACTTATTTCTAATAAACTGAATGTGATACATTCTCTACAATCAAGATTAAATCTTTTTCACTTTTCTCAAGTTCTTAACCCCTCTACAGTTCCTTGCAATGCTTTTTAAAACTTAAATGTTTTTAAACATTGCAAACATACAGGCTATAAAATGATACAATGAAAATGTATATACTGTACATACTATCTTATTTTAATAAAAGTTAGCCTTTTACCTCATATGCTTCAGCTTATTATTTTAAATGGATAAAAACAGATACATTTGAAACCTTTTATAATGGGAAACCCAATTTCATTTTCTTTCTTCCCTCTCTCTACAGAAGAGAGATTTATGTTGATCCCTCCTATGAAAGTGTCTGTACCTTTTTGTGCCACACATGACTTCCCTGGTGGCTCAGACAGTAAAGCGTCTGCCTACAATGCGGGAGACCCGAGTTCAATCCCTGGGTCAAGAAGATCTCCTGGAGAAGGAAATGGCAACCCACTCCAGTATTCTTGCCTGGAGAATCCCATGGATGGAGAAGCCTGGTAGGCTACAGTCCATGGGGTCGCAAAGAGTCAGACACAACTGAGTGACTTCACTTCACTTCTTCATGTGTATAATATGCAGTATTATTGGCATGTTTTAAAACCTTTTGTAGCATTATACTGTATAGCAATTTCCAACCTGCTTTTTTCACTACTTTTAAAAAATAACTTATCCATTTTTATTCATGTATTATAAATCATTATAGTTGCTGAACAGTATTTCATTGTATGACTATAGTACAATTATCTGTTCACCTAATACTGGATAGGTAGAGTGTTTATAAGTTTTCACTGTAAATATCGCAAGGAACATTCTTGTACTTGTCTCCTTAAGCAAGCTTTGTGAGTACTGATAGTTATGTATTTAGGACTGGATTTGCACCTTGAAGTGATTGAAGGTGAAGGTGAAGTCACTCAGTCGTGTCCGACTCTTTGCGACCCCATGGACTGAAGCCCACTAGGCTCCTCAGTCCATGGAATTTTCCAGGCAAGAGTACTGGAGTGGGTTGCCATTTCCTTCTCCAGAGGATCTTCCCAACCCAGGGATCGAACCCAGGTCTCCCACACTGCAGGCAGACGCTTTATCCTCTGAGCCACCAGGGAAGCCCCCTGTCTTTGATGGTCATACAATTAGCATTCCACAGACTACAGACAGGTCTATATTGTGATTTGGGACATTTATGACCTCATGACTGCTAGTGGATCACACCTGCCCACCTCTCAAGTTGCCCCTTTCACTGTTGCCAAGTGACCCCAAGCTCCCAGTTCCTGCACATGGAGACAGGGTATGGGGCTGCTGTTCTGGCAGTAGGTACTTGGCTTTTAAAAACTTCATCATGCAGGGAAGTTGCTGTGACACAACGCATGCAAATTTCCATTTCTTTTGGTCCTGAATGAATTTGATATGCAGACTTAATTTTTTTTTGGCCAATCTGACTGGTTATTAATAACGGGATTGTTATTTTAAATTCTCAGATTTTCATAGGTTTATGAGTCATCTAGTTTTATTTGTGAATTGCTTATGCATTTTTTTCAAAATTAAGTATGTTTCTTACTGTACGTATATCCTAACTGTTTTGGAGATGTCTTCTTTCATTTGGCTCCTTGTCCTTTCACTTTGGTTCTAGTGTCTTTGTTGTATAGAAGCTTAAAAAGTAACTAATTTTCAAAGTTTTGTTATTTTATGATTAAAAAATTTCCCTATTGTTTCATTACTCAGTGAGAACTCCAAATTTAGTGCCTTTAATCAACAAGAGTTATTTTATTATATCTTCTGATTCCTGTGTGTTAGAAATTCAGACAGACTATAAGGCAAGGTGGTTGTGTTTCTGCTGCGTGAGCCTCAGATGGAGTGACTGTAGTCTGGGATGGCTTGCCTGCTGAGGGCTGGAGATAAAGTTTATTGGCATCTTCTGGTAGTTACTAGCTGTTGACTGGGACTTCATCTTCGTTGCCAGCCAGAAATCTTACACACTTAACTTACTTCATTAAGTAGGAATTACAGTATTAGGTAAAAGTGCTAACAGCAAACATTTAGCTGCCCCCCCCCCCCATTTTCCTTTATTGGAAATGCTTCTTTATTTTAATTATCATTTGTGACTATCAATGTATTGTCATCTTAAAGAGATTGTCTGCTGTTACACTGAGTTAGATGAGAGTTTTTAATCACAGTTTACAGTTAAGTTTTATTGAATCCTTTTTTTTTGCATTTTTGAGAAGATATAATTTTCTCTTTTTAATTCATTAATACTGTGCCTATAATTAATAGCTTTTCAAAAACAGATTCATCATTTTATTCCGAGTGAAATCTACTGAATCATGATTTGTTAATAGTATTTTAATATTTTCTTTGATTTGATTTACTAGTTTATTTAGAATTTTGCAAGTAAAACTGGTTTAGTTTTGCTTTCAAAATTAAACTAGCTTTATAAAGTGAATCATTTCCTCATTTTCATGATAAACAATATATTTTGCAGTAGTTGTTGTTTAGTCACTAAATCATGTCTGACTCTTTTGTGACTCCACAGACTGTAGCCCACCAGGCTCCTTTGTCAATAGGATTTCCAAAGTAAGAATACTGGAGTTGGCTGCCATTTCCTTCTCCAGGGGATCTTCCCAGCTGAGGGACTGAACTCATGTCTCCTACATTGGCAGGCAAATTCTTTACCACCGAGCCACCAGAGGAGCCCCTAAATAATATATGCTTAAAATAAGGCAGGAAAAGAAGGAAAAGGAACAAAAAACATAGGACTAGTAGAAAACAACCAGCAAGAGGTTGGATTTAAATCCAGCCTTATTAATAATTATATTTAGTGTAAATGACTTAAATATTCTAATTTAGAGGAAGAGATTTTCAGATTGAATAAAAATGTTTAAGGCCAACTCTATGCTGTTAAAGAGAAAACTTTATGTAAATATAAAGAAATAGGTGGATTGAAAGTAAAATGGTATGAAATGTATACTCTACAAATCCTAATTAAAGGAAAACTGGATTGATCATATTAATTTCAAGAAAAGTAGATATTAAAATAAGAAATGTAAGCAAAGTTGACAAATTGATAATAAAGGATTGCTTTCAAGGATTATCAAGACATAAAAATCCTAAAAATTATGTGTGCCTAAAAAGTAACAACTAAAATGAACAACTTTATCTCAGTAAGTCTGAAATTTTATATAAAATGTATAATTTCTTAGCAGAATTGTTTCATGCATGGCTTGTGTGCTAGGTCAAGTCACTTCAGTCATGTCTGACTATTTGAGATCCTATGGACTGTAGCCCTCCAGGCTCTTCTGTCCAGGAGATTCTCTAGGCAAGAGTGTTGGAGTGGGTTGCCATTTCCTACTATAGGGGATCTTCCCCACTAAGGGCTCAAACCTGCTGTTCTTACATCTCCTGCATTGTTGGCAAGCTGGTTCTTTACCACTAGCGCTACCTTCACTGTGGTGGGTCTTTGTTGATTTCAGCAGGTTTTCTGTAGTTGAGGTGAATGGGGGATACTCTGTTGCAGCGTGTGGACTTCTCATCCTGGCTTCTCTTGTTGCAGAGCACAGGTTCTGTCAGTGTGGGCTTCAGTAGTTGCAGCACACAGGCTCAGTAGTTGTGGCTTGTGGGCCCTAGAGCACAGGCTCAGTGGTTGTGGTGTGTGGGCTCAGTAAATCTGTGGCATGGAGTCTTCCCTGACCAAGGATCAAACCTGTGTCTGCTGCATTGGCAGGCAGATTCTTACCCACTGTGCCACCAGGGCAGTCCTGTTTCAGGATTTTTAAAGACCTCAATAAATGCATAATTAAGAAAGAAACAGTATCAACAATTAAAATTACCTTCTCCTAAAATAATAATAAATAAATCAGTCATTAAGGAACTATACTGTATGGGCTTCCCTGGTAGCTCAGTGGTAAAGGTCTGCCTGCCAATGCAGGAAACGGGTTCAGTCCCTGGGTTGATCTTCTGGAGAAGGAAATGGCAACCCACTTCGATATTCTTGCCTGGGAAATCCTATGGACAGAGGAGCCTGGTGGGCTACAGTCCATGTGGTCACAAGAGTTGGACGCAACTTAGCAACTAAAACAACAGAGCAACAACAACTATATTTTATATAAAATTTCTCACTTTGAAGCTACTACTTTTTTGTATTTTGGTTTCTGTTGTTGCTGAAGAATAGTATGTCATTATTTCTTCTAAGGTAATTTGTGTTTTTCTCCTTGACATCTTTTATGATACACTATTTATCCTAATGCTTTGTGATTTTACCTACATGTGGATATATTTTCATTTATCCTTTTTGAAACACAAAATATATTTTCAATCTAGAAACTTAGATTTCCTCGACTCTAAGAAACACTTGGTGATTAGATCTTCAAATACTATTTTTTTAAAAAACAATCATTTCCTTCACTTTTCTATGACTCTCTCCTATTTAGTTATATGTCTGAGCCTCTTAATATTGCCTACATGTATCTTAACTTAATAAAAAAAAGGTTTATTGAGATGAAACTCATATACCATAAAATTCATTCTTTCAAATACACATACAATTCAGTGGTTTTCCGTATATTCACAGAGTTGTATACTGATCACCACTGTGTAATTTTATTATTTTATTTATTAATTTATTGGTTGTGCCATGTGGCATGCAAAATCTTTGTTCCCCAACCAGAGACTGAACCTGGGCCATGGCAGTGAAAGGGCTGAATCCTAACTACTCGACAACCAGGGAACAACCTCCTTAGAGTGTTTTCACCATGCCATGAAGAAATCTCATTTAAACCAGCAGTCACTCCCTATTCCTTCAGCCCCTAGTAACCACCAATTCACTTTTTAAAAGAATTAATTATTTATTTGACTGCACTAGGTCTGATTTGCAGCATGCAGGATTTTAGTCGAAACATGTGGGATCTATTCCCTGACCAGGGATCTAACCTGGCCTCCCATACATTGAGATTCCAGAGTCTTAGCTACTGAATCACCAGGGAAGTGCCCGTAATTTACCTTTTATCTCCAAGGATTTCCCTGTTTTGAACATATGAATTGAATGTTATAACACATGGTCTTTGTGACTAGTTTTCTTCATGTAATAAAGTGTTTTCTGTGTTTACCATATAGCCCTACTTCCTTTCACTTTTATTGCCAAATAATCTTTCACTCTAGGGATATACCATATTTTGTTTATCCATTTATCACTGATTGACTTTTGAATAAGTTTAAATACTGAAGAATTATGAATAATGCTGGTATGAACATGCCTGTATAAAATTTACACATGTAGATTTTTGTGTGGACATGTACTTTCAGTTTTTTTGGGTATACACCTAGGAATGGAATTGCTGGGTGACATGGTAACTTTATGGTTAATTTACAGAGGAATTGCTGAATATTTTCCAAAGTGGTACAATATTTTGTGATCCAACTAGCAATATTTAAAGTTTTCAGCTTTTTTATGTCTCCATCAACACTTGCTATTTTCTGTATTTTTCATTATGGCCATTCTGCTGCTGCTGCTGCCAAATCGCTTCAGTCGTGTCGGACTCTGTGTGACCCCATAGACGGCAGCCTACCAGGCTCTGCCGTCCGTGGGATTCTCCAGGCAAGAACACTGGAGTGGGTTGCCATTTCCTTCTCCAATGCCATTCTAGTGGGTGTGACATAGTATCTCATTATGGTTTTGATTTGCATTTCCCTGATAGCTAATGATATTAAGCATTTTTTTTTGCTCACCGGTCATTTTTATATCTTCTTTGAATAAATGTCTATACAAATATTTTCCCCATTTTTAAATTCTGTCAGTTATTTTTAATTATTGAGTTTTAAGAACTTTTAAATGTATATTTTTGATACAATTCCCTCATTAGATATATGATTTCCAAATATTTTCTCACATTACATTAGTGCCTTTTTACTTTCTTGTCCTTTGAAGCACAAAATTTTTCATTTAGATGGAGTTCAGTTATCTATCTTTCCTTTGATTGCTTGTGCTTTTGACTGATTGTTTTTGCTTTTGCTGTCAGATATAAGAAACTGTCGCATAATCCAACGTGGAAAAGATTTACACCTATATTTTCTTCAAAGAGTTGAATAATTGTATCTCTTATGTTTGGGTCATAGATCTATTTTGAGTTAATTTTTATGTATGGTGTGACATCAGTTCACTTCAGTCACTAAGTCATGTCTGACTCTTTGCGACCCCATGGACTGCAGCATACCAGGCCTCCCTGTCCATTGCCAATTCCCAGAGTTTACTCAAACTCATGTCCATTGAGTCGGTGATGCCATCCAACCATCTCATCCTCTGTTGTCCTCTTCTCCTCCTGCCTTCAATCTTTCCCAGCATCAGGGTCTTTCCCAATGAGTCAGTTCTTCATATCAGGTGGCCAAAGTATTGGAGTTTCAGCTTCAACATCAGTCTTTAATGAATATTCAGGACTGATTTCCTTTAGGACAGAATGGTTGGATCTCCTTGCAGTCCAAGGGACTCTCAAGAGTCTTTTCCAACACTACAGTTCAAAAGCATCAATTCTTCTACACTCAGCTTTCTGTATAGTCCTATTTTCACATCCATACTTGACTACTGGAAAAACCATAGCTTTGACTGGATGGACCTTTGGTGACAAAGTAATGTCTCTGCTTTTTAATATGCTATCTAGGTTGGTTATAGTTTTTCCTCCAAGGAGCAGCATCTTTTAATTTCATGGCTGCAATCACCATCTGTGTGATTTTGGAGCTCCCAAAAATAAAGCCTGTGACTGTTTCCACTGTTTCCCCATCTATTTGCCATGCAGTGATTGGACCAGATGCCATGATCTTAGCTGTCTGAATGTTGAGCTGTAAGCCAACATTTTTGGGCTCCTCTTTCACTTTCATCAAGAGTCTCTTTAGTTCTTCACTTTCTGCCATACGGCTGGTGTCATCTGCATATCTGAGATTATTGATATTTCTCCTGGTAGTCTTGATTCCAGCTTTTGCTTCATCCACCCAGCATTTCTCATAATGTACTCTGCAAATAAATAAGCAGGGTGACGATATACAGCCTTGACGTACTCCCTTCCCTGTTTGGAACCAGTCTGTTGTTCCATGTCCATTTCTAAGTGTTGCTTCCTGACCTGCATATAGGTTTCTCAAGAGGCAGGTCAGGTGGTCTGGTATTCCCATCTCTTTCAGAATTTTCCACAGTTTGTTGTGGTCCACACAGTCAAAGGCTTTGGTGTAGTCAATAAAGCAGAAGTAGATATTTTTCTGGAAGTCTCTTGCTTTTTCAGTGATCCAGTGGATGCTGGCAATTTGATCTCTGGTTCCTCTGCCTTTTCCAAAACCAGCTCGAACATCTGGAAGTTCATGGTTCACATACTCTTGAAGCCTTATTTGGAGAGTTTTGAACATTACTTTACTAGCATGTGAGATGAGTGCAATTGTGCGGTAGTTTGAGCATTCTTTAGTATTGCCTTTCTTTGGGATTGGAATGAAAACTGACCTTTTCCAATCCTGTGGCCACTTCACAGCATCATCTTTTAGGATTTGAAATAGCTCCACTGGAATTCCATCACCTCCACTAGCTTTGTTCGTAGTGATGCTTCCTAAGGTCCACTTGACTTCACAGTGCAGAATGTCTGGCTCTAGTTTGGTGATCACACCATCATGATTATCTGGGTTGTGAAGATCTTTTTTGTATAATTCTTCTGTATATTCTTGCCACCTCTTCTTAATATCTTCTGCTTCTGTTAGGTCCATACCATTTCTGTCCTTTATTGTGCCCATCTCTGCATGAAATGTTCCCTTGATATCTCTAATTTTCTTGAAGAGATCTCTAGTCTTTCCCATTCTATTATTTTCCTTGCATTTTCTTTGCATTGATCACTGAGGAATGCTTGCTTATCAGTCCTTGCTATTCTTTGGAACTTTGCATTCAAATGGGTATATCTTTCCTTTTCTCCTTTGCCTATAACTCCTCTTCTTTTTTCAGCCATTTGTAAGGCCTCCTGAGACAACCATCTTGCCTTTTGCATTTCTTTTTCTTGGGGATGGTTTTGATCCCTGCCTTCTGTGCAATGATATGAACCTCTGTCTATAGTTCTTCAGGTACTCTATCAGATATAATCCCTTGAATCTATTTGTCAGTTCCACTGTATAATCTTAAGGTATTTGATTTAGATTAGACCTGAATATTCTAGTGGTTTTCCCTACTTTCTTCAATTTAAGTCAGTATTTTCCAGTAAGGAGTTCATGATCTGAGTCTGGTCTTGTTTTTGCTGACTGTATAGAGCTTCTCCATCTTTGGCTGCAAAGAATATAATCAGTCTGATTTCAGTGTTGACCACCTGGTAATGTGCATGTGTAGAGTCTTCTCTTGTGTTGTTGGAAGCAGGTGTTTGCTATGACCAGTGCATTCTCTTCTCAAAACTCTATTATCCTTTGCCCTGCTTCATTCTATTCTCCAAGGCCAGATTTGCCTGTTACTCCAGGTATCTCTTGACTTTGTACTTTTACATTCCAGTCCCCTGTAATGAAAAGGACATCTTTTTTGGGTGTTAGTTCTAGAAGGTCTTATATGTCTTCATAGAACCGTTCAACTTCAGGTTCATCAGCATTGCTGGTCGGGGCATAGACTTGGATTACTGTGACATTGAATGGTTTGCCTTGGAAACAAACAGAGATCATTCTGTCATTTTTGAGACTGCATCCAAGTACTGCATTTCAGACTCTCTTATTGACTATGGTGGCAACTCCATTTCTTCTAAGGGATTCCTGCCCACAGTAGTAGATATAATGGTGTGACTAGGCGATTCAACTTTAGTCTTTGCTTTGGATTATCCAGTTACTCACCAGTTTTGGTTGAAAAAGACATTCTTTCCACCATTGAATTGTTTTGGTACTGATGTCAGATATCAGTTTTCATAAAATGAAAGATTTTCTTCTTGATTCTCAATTTCATTTCATTGATCTAAATATACAGAATTACGGTAATACCACACTGCTTTGATTGGTGTAGATCTGTAGTAAGTTTTGAAAGCAAAATGTGTGACCCTCTGACTGTTTTTTTTCAAGATTGTTTTAGCAACTCTGGGTCTCTTACTATCAGATTTCGCGCATCAGATTCTCCTTTCATGTCTTACTTCTGTGTGGTCTTGTTAACCTTTCAGGGTTTTTTTTTGTTTGCTTTAATCTGAAATTACTTTCTTGAGGTCTACTTAAAATATTCTTTAACTAAATTCAATCTACTCCTTATTCCTTTCTCCCATCCAGTCCTTTTTTTCCCCCCAGTTTTGTAGTAAGATCTTTCCCATAACTTTTTTCTTTTACAATATTTCTTTTTCTCTTTCAGCTAGTTGGTTAGTAACCTTCTTGTCCTAGTACTCTGTTAATCTCTGGAAAAGAAAATTCTTGTAAACACAATCCTTATTCTTAAGTTGCTTTTCATAAATAATATAAAATGTAGGTAAGTCAGACTTAACCCATGGTAAATTCTCTTTCATAAAGGAGAATCAGATTTTTGCTTTTGATAATATATTTTGGTATAACTTTTGGTAAATTTGAAAGTAATAATCAGTTTAAAAGAAAGTGCTTATATTAAAACAAACATAAATGATAAAAGCAAGCATTGTCTATATGGAAAAACTGGATATAAAGGAATAGCAAAAAGGAAAATTAAACTGTAAAAAGTGACACAAAATAACTATACATGTTAATAAATGCATTATTTACTTCCTTTTTATTTGGTTTTCACTCCTTCATTGGTCCATAATAAATGTATTGAGTATAATTATTGGTGTTTTTGTTTTAATTTAATTTATTTATGTTTGGCTGTGCTGGTTCTTCGTTGTTGCTCAGGCTTTCTCTAGTTGCAGTGAGCAGGGACTTCTCTCTGTTGTGGTGCACGGTCTTCTTATTGAGGTGGCTTCTTTTGTTGTTGAGTTCAGCTCTAGGTGTCTGGGCTTCAGTAGTTGCAGCACATGGGCTCAGTAGTTGTGGCTTGTGAACTTGACTTTGTAGCCTGAGAAGTTGTGGCATACAGGCTTATTTGCTCCAGGACGTGGGATCTTCCTGATCAGGGATTTATACTGTGTCTTTTGCATTGCCCAACAGATTCTCTACCACTGAGCCACCAGGGAAACCCTGTTTCTCCGCCCGCCCCCCCACAAAAAAACAACAACAAATTCTCCAGTTTTCCAGTACCAGCTGGCTCTCCAGGAATTTAATTTATTTTCTACACAAACTATTCATAAGTGCAGATTCCACAGATTGAGGTTTCTATCCCATAAAACTGCCCTCACTTTCAATGCCAGCTAGAAATGACATTCTTAGAGATAGACTAAATGTTTATTTGTTATTATACCACAAACATCTATTATATTTTAGGTGTTGTTTAGTCGCTAAGTCATGTCCAACTCTTTTTGCAACTCCATGGACTGTATGTAGCCCAACAGGCTCCTCTGTCCATGGAATTTCCCAGGCAAGAATACTGGAGTGGGTTCCCATTTCCTTCTCCAGGGGATCTTTCCGACCCAGGGATTGAAGCCACGTCCTATGCATTGGCAAGTGGGTTCTTTACCACTGACTTACCAGAGAAGCCCATATATTAGACCTAACCATTGCTTATATGGAACTTGAAGTCTAGTGAAAGGATACATACTACTAAAAAAAATTCCTAACAATATGAGATGTTAGTCTTATCTCTTGGACTTATATGTACCACATCTCACTGGATATTAAGATTACCCTACTCATCTAGGCTGCAAGGAGTGCTGGGAGTTGGAACTGGGGTTGAAGGTAGATGACACAATTAGAAAAGGGTTTCTGGAAGAGGTTGCTTTTTACTTGACAAAAGGAAACAAGACAGAGAGACAAAGAGTAAGAAATGTCCTGCTGGTATAAATGACAGAAAAAAGGTAATTTAAAGTGGTATCACTGTCTATGGGGTCAGAGAATCCCACGGGATTGAGGACACACACACAGACACACACACATAATCACTGTCCCCTTAGGGTGGTATATAGGGGAGATTTCCAAATAGAGAATTATTCTACTTTTTTTTTGTTTGTTTGTTTTAAATCTCTTGTCCTTTTCTTGCAGTGAAATTTTATTTGAAATGCTGGAATGAAATTGCCCATTTTCTAAAGTGAAGTTGACTTCTAAGTAAGCACATTTTAAGTTTTAAACCAAAGAGCCAGTACCTTTATCCTCCAAATAACTGGTTATTGCACCTCAGAGGAAGATGAGACAGATAAAATACTCAACTTAGTTTAACAGATGTGTATTGAAAACCTATATGTGTATTAGACTCTATATAATGCCTATTATTTTATTATGGAACTTTTTTGTATCTATGTGTATTCACCTGGCTTCTTTGAAATAAGGTAGATAACCAAAAAATTATCTCCCAGAGGAATTAATTGCTTTAAATGATGACATTTTTAATTACATACATTTAAAAAATATTATGACAGTAAAGCAAATAGACACATGAAATTATGTTTAAATTTTGAATCAAACAATATATTTTTATCATGAGAATTTTAAATATTTTTATTTTTAAAACTCTTAAATAATCCAGCTGTTTCAAAGAGCAGACATTTATTTGCATCTTATTATACTATTTCTGCTTTATATTAGAAAACTTGCTAATAAAGTATATGATTACAGAAGTTTAGCATTAAGTCTGTTTTGTATCTTTACTGAAGCTTCTTTGCCCATTTTGTTTAGATATATTATAGGAATAGGAAGACCACTGTCTACATATTTTGTGCTTGCATATGTGTTAAATTGCTTCAGTCGTGTTCAACTCTTTGCAACCCCAGGGACTTTAGCCCACCAGATTCCTCTGTCCGTGGGATTCTCCAGGCAAGAATATTGGAGTGGGTTGCCATGCCCTCCTCCAGGGATTCTTCCTGACCCAGGGATCGATCGGCCTCTGTTATGTCTCCTACATTGGCAGTTGGCGTGTTACCACTAGCATCTCCTGGGAAGCCTGCCGGTGGTTAGTCTTTGAGTTGCTCTAAAAATAGTCATCATTTCATACTGAATAGCTAACTTCATAATTGTTAGAAACTAAAGGCAGCTATATATTTGAAATATATATTACAATTTTATTTTGCTTAATTCACTAGCAGTTTTAAGAACAAGAATCTATTTTTCACTTAAACCATATTTTTAAATTGTTTTGAGGGCAAAGCTGAATGGTGTTAATATGTAATAATTATGTATCACTGATAATATCACAAATATATGTTAGAGATTTAAGACACCACTTACTTGTTATGAGTTATGATGATATATATTTAATTATTACTTGATAAATGTTGCCTGGCATTCCAAATATTATTAGTATGTTATAGAAACCCTAATGTAATGAGAAAAGAGGAAATAGCATAATAAAATTTATTTAATATGACAGTAGTCAATTAAAATTATATTTAATAAAACTTAGATATTGAGGGCTAAAGAGCCTTTTGATGAAGGTGAAAGAAGAGAGTGAAAAAGCTGGCTTAAACCTCAACATTTGAAAAACTAAGATTATGGTATCTAGTCCCATCACTTCATGGCAAATAGATGGGGAAACAATGGAAATAGTAACAGACTTTATTTTCTTGGGCTCCAAAATCACTGCAGGTGATGACTGTAGCAATAAAATTAAAAGACACTTGCTCCTTGGAAGAAAAGCTATGACTAACCTAGACATGTTAAAAAGTAGTTACATCACTTCACTGACAAAGGTCCATATAGTCAAAGCTATCTATGGTTTTTCCAGTAGTCATGTGTGGATGTGAGAGTTGGACCATAAAGAAGGATGAGGGCCAAAGAATTGATGCTTTTGAACTGTGGTGTTGGAGAAGATTCTTGAGAGTCCCTTGGACTGCAAGATCAAACCAGTCCATCCTAAAGGAAATCAGTCCTGAATATTCATTAGAAGGATTGATGCTGCATTGAAGCTCCTGTACTTTGGCCACATGATGTGAACAACTGACTCATTGGAAAAGACCCTGATGCTGGGAAAGATTGAAGGCAGGAGAAAGGGATGACACAGGATGAGATGGTTGGATGGCATCACAACTCAATGGACATGAATTTGAATAAGCTCCGGGAGATGATGAAGGACAGGGAAACCTGTTGTGTGCAGTCCATGGGATCACAAACAGTCGAACATGACTGAGTGACTGAACAACAGCAACAAAAATATCCAAGTGATGATGCTTAGCAACTTTGCATAGTCTTGTCCTCTTCTCCTAGCAAATTCAGTGTTTGCTTAAAATTCCAGCTCCTAAGATTCACAATCAGGTAACTCAAAAGTGTTTTCACCATCCTTTTTATTATACATTCCAACTGGTGACTGAATCTGGTTAACTAGTTTAATGATCAGTAAGATACTTATTCCTTCCTATTCACAACGCTGTCCTCAGTGCTCAGTAATGTCTGACTCTTTGTGACTTCACAGAGTAGCCCACCAGACTCCTCTGTCCTTGGAAGTTTTCAGACAAAAATACTGGGGTGGTTTGCCATTTTCTACTCCAGAGGATCTTCCTGACCCAGGGATCAAACTTGAGTCTCCTGAATTGGCAGGTGAATTATTTACTGCTATGCCACCTGCTAAGCCCATTCTGTTCCTAGAACTTTAAAGAAAAATGTTACCTACTCAGAACAGAGTTATATAGGGATTGGCATGTTCTTGAATGTTGCTGGATAAATCAAACTAACATTGCCTTTAAAGCTCCAGCAGAACTTTTATTGTTTTAAGCTTTTCAGTCTGCATAAGAACTCAGTGAACATGCAAGTTTTATGTGCTTTTACTTTTCAAACTCTATTTATTATGTTACTTTCTTTTGAATTCTTGCAAACTGTTTTAATATCCACCTTATTTTCTGATTATTTAACAGTTGCCAGGTTTTGTGAATGTTAAAACAATATGCTTCCTTATGGATATAAACTGTTTACGTAGTAGTACATTTGATGTTGAGGAGGAAGAGAATTTGCAAGCACTTAAAGGATTTAGTGTTGACATTGATGTATGTTATACAGTAGATCCTTATAATATCAAGATGTGTTTTCTGCTACCAGGTGTTAATAGTTTTAATCTGCAATCTTCATTTTCACAAATTATATTCTTTTATGTTTTGTCACTCATTTTAAAAACTGGTAAAGATCACAATCTTTAAAATTTCATTATAAACACAACAGTGTTCATAGTGTGAACTCCACAACAGAGATGATAAAGAAACCAATTAAAAACAGGGCAAAAGATTTTAATGTTTCTCTAAAGAATGTATACAATGCCAGTTCAGTTCAGTTCAGTTCAGTCACTCAGTCGTGTCCGACTCTTTGCGACCCCATGAATCACAGCACGCCAGGCCTCCCTGTCCATCACCAACTCCCGGAGTTCACTCAGATTCACATCCATCGAGTCAGTGATGCCATCCAGCCATCTCATCCTCTGTTGTCCCCTTCTCCTCCTTCCCCCAATCCCTCCCAGCATCAAAGTCTTTTCCAATGAGTCAACTCTTCGCATGAGGTGGCCAAAATACTGGAGTTTCAGCTTTAGCATCATTCCCTCCAAAGAAATCCCAGGGCTGATCTCCTTCAGAATGGACCGGTTGGATCTCCTTGCAGTCCAAGGGACTCTCAAAAGTCTTCTCCAACACCACAGTTCAAAAGCATCAATTCTTCAGCACTCAGCCTTCTTCACAGTCCAACTCTCACATCCATACATGACCACAGGAAAAACCATAGCCTTGACTAGATGGACCTTAGTCGGCAAAGTAATGTCTCTGCTTCTGAATATGCTGTCTAAGTTGGTCATAACTTTTCTTCCAAGCGTCTTTTAATTGCATGGCTGCAATCACCATCTGCAGTGATTTTGGAGCCCAAAAAATAAAGTCTGCCACTGTTTCCACTGTTTCCCCATCTATTTCCCATGAAGTGATGGGACCAGATGCCATGATCTTCGTTTTCTAAATGTTGAGCTTTAAGCCAACTTTTTCACTCTCCTTTTTCGCTTTCATCAAGAGGCTTTTTAGTTCCTCTTCACTTTCTGCCATAAGGGTGGTGTCATCTGCATATCTGAGGTTATTGATATTTCTCCCGGCAGTCTTGATTCCAGCTTGTGTTTCTTCCAGTCCAGCATTTCTCATGATGTACTCTGCATAGAAGTTAAATAAGCAGGGTACAGCATATAGCCTTGATGTACTCCTTTTCCTATTTGAATCCAGTCTGTTGTTCCATGTCCAGTTCTAACTGTTACTTCCTGACCTGCATACAGGTTTCTCAAGAGGCAGGTCAGGTGGGCTGATATTCCCATCTCTTTCAGAATTTTCCACAGTTGATTGTGATCCACCAGTCAAAGGCTTTGGCATAGTCAACAAAGCAGAAATAGATGTTTTTCTGGAACCCTCTTGCGTTTTCCATGATCCAGCGGATATTGGCAATTTGATCTCTGGTTCCTCTGCCTTTTCTAAAACCAGCTTGAACATCAGGAAGTTCACGGTTCATATATTGCTGAAGTCTGGCTTGGAGAATTTTGAGCATTACTTAACTAGCATGTGAGATGAGTGCAATTGTGCAGTAGTTTGAGCATTCTTTGGCATTGCCTTACAATGCCAGTAGGCACTTGAAAAGGTGTATAGCATCAGGAAATGCAAATCAAAACACAATGAAATAATACTTCATATCTACGAAGAGAACTATAAAAAGACAAAAACAATGAAAGATAAGTGTTGGCGAGGTTCGAGTATATGGAAGTCTCATATACTGTTTGTGGGAATGTAAAATAGTGCAGCTACTTTGGAAAATAGTTTTTCAATTAATAAGTTAAACAGAGAGCTACCGTATGACCAACTTATATTTCTAGGTATATATCTAAGAGGACTGAAAATTTGTATCCACATAAAAACTTGTACATGAATATTCATAGTGTTATTTATAATAGTCCCAAGGTGGAAACAACCAAAATGTTTATTAACTGATGAATGGATAAATAAAGTGTGCATATAATGGGATATTATTCAGCCACATAAGGTAATGACGTACTGACATAAGTCACAACATGGATGAGCTGTGAAAACGTTATGCTAAATGAAAGAAGACAGACGGGAAACGTCATACATTATGTGATTCCACTTGTATGAGATGTCCAGAATGGGCAAATTCATAGAGACAGATAATGGATCAGTGGTTCCCAGAGGCTGGGAGGAGAGTGGAGAAGAAAATGGGTGATGAGTATTTAATTGGTATGGTATCTTTTCTGGAGTGATGAAAGTATTCTAGAATTAAGTAATGGTGATGGGTGTACAACATTGTGAATATACTAAAACCTAAATTTTATAGTTTAATATGGCAAATTTTGTTATTACATAAATTTTATCTGTCTAAAAAATTCATTGTGGTTTCTAAAATTTTAATATTTTGGAAAAGAAAAACATGAAGAATACCACTCTGTATAGCTCATCTCTTATTAAACTTATGTGTGACATTGTTAAACCATATTGGTTTAGGTGCTTAAATGCTCTTCTAGTATGATGCCAGAGGCCAGTCTCTGAGGGAAGTAAAAAGAAACTGCCTTCAGGGACTTGTCTGGTGGTACAGTAGATAGGGATCCACCTGCCAATGCAGGGGACCTGGGTTTGATTCTTGGTCTGGAATGATTCCACACGCTGCAGAGCAACTAAAACCTATGTGCCGCAGCAGGGGTGAGCCCACAGTCGAGTCAGTGACAGGCAGCTACTAGACCCCTGTGCCACAACTATGGAAGCCCATGCACCGTGGAGTTCACACACCACAGATTCTGAGCCCAGCTGCCTAGAGCCTGTGCTCTGCAACAAGAGCAGGCACCACAGTGAGAAGCCCACACACCGCAGTGAAGAGTAGACCCCGCTCTTCACTGCAACTAGAGAAAGCTAGCACTCAGCAACAAAGACCCAGCACAACCAAAGGTAAATAAATGAATAAATAATTTAAAAAAAGAAATAGTGCTTGAAAACTCATTATTTTGCTCATTGCTGGAATATTTTTGACTGCTTAATAGAATGACTTTCCTTAGGTCACAGTAAAAAAAAGAGTTGTGCTTTCTTTAAGATAATTTCTTTTCACTTTATAAATACTTTGAATAATATATACATACAAACAACAGTTGTTTATGACAGTCATTTTATCTTTGCATTGGTTACCAGGAAAGTGAAAGAGATGTTTCGTCCTTCAGTAACAGAGTACAGGGCTTATGGCTTGCAGTTTTGAAACTAACCTCTTGGCCCAGTCTTAACTTTTCTCATTCTCAAGTTCTTATTTTTATTATGAATATTATGTACCTAATTAGAATATTACTTGATATTTTAGACTAGGTCACAATATGAAAATACACAGAGATAAAGGATGCTGTGATTAGAGGGAAGAAAGCCTGAAATGCAAATGTGTCTGAGCAACTTATCTACATTAATTTACACTAATATGTAATTGGTAATTGTCTTTATAAATTTCAAATTAACTTTTTTAAGGAGACAACGGAAAATGGACAAACTCCAGGAGATGGTGGGGGACAGGAAGACTGGGCATGCTGCTATCCATGGTGTTGTGAAGAGTTGAACATAGCTTGGTAACTGAACAAAAACAACAATTAATAGGCAGAAAGAATGGAACTTTGGAAATGATAAACATTTGTATAATTGATTGATAATATGAAGTACTTTCAGTTTTGAATAGAGTGATAAGTAATAGAATAGAGTGGTGCTGGAAATTCAAAAATGGAGATGGGTCAATACAGAGGAAGGAAAAAAGAAAGTATAGTGGATATGTTTTTTGAAATTGCTGGCTTTACTTTTTGTCTAATATTGATCCTATTTAAGCCTCAGTGTGCATAATCAAATAGGTGCTGTGTATGGCATTATGTCTATCCTGTGCAGCTGCACATGTTTAGTTTAGAAGGACATTGCTGTCACATCATAAAATGTGTCAACATTGCTTTCATATTTTTAACCTGACAGCCTCTGTTACAAATAATATTGCTTCTAAAGAAGTTTTAATTTAATTATATGTAGTGTCTTCCCCTGTGATTTTTAATATAGTTGCCATAGAATTATTAAATTAGTTCATATCTTATATTTATTATCTTTGCATTTCCAACAGTATGAACAGATTTATACGTTTACTAGGTGCTTAGTAATCATTTATTTTGCTTTTGTAATTTTCCCTATCAGCATTTTTTACTTTCTTAAATCCTTCTCATTAGCATATCAACTTACTTAGTATTCCTCTATTTTAATACAAAAGCTTTCATGATCCCACATCCCCCTCAAGCGACAGTGCTGTTTCTCTACAATTTTTAGTAGCAAAACTCTTTCAAAGTGTTGTTCATATGTGCTGCTTCTACATCCTCATTGCACTTTCTATCACTACCACCATCACCAAACTTTTTTCTACCCTAGTGTTCTCCATTTCATCCATGTTGTTAATAAATGCTTTTAAGTGGCTTTTTTCCCCCACCGAGTACATAGCAATAATTGCATCTGAGCCTTATACCTCTTCTTTCATCTGTGTACCTCAAAAAGTTTTATAAGCACAATTAAGTAAAAGTTCACAACATCCCTATGAAGTTGATAATTATGGTATGGCAAACTGAAGTACTAAGAGATTGCCTAAGTTATCTTATGTATGTATGCCAAAATTCTAAAAGTAGACCAGGGTAATGTAACATTTTGTTGACACCATTAGACCAGATTTCTTTTTAATGAAATCATTTTAAGAGTTCTCAGAAAAAAATGAAATAGTAGTAATGATTACTTAATATCCATAAATATTCATAGCAAAGTTCTTTTAACAGAGAAGAGTAAAATGTATGTTATCTGAAATTTAGTTATGTATTAGTGATGGCAACTTTGGTGGTTGTATCTAATAAAGTATTTTTTTTTTGATTGCTGTTAAATTGCTTAATTGCTGTACCAAGTCTTCATAGCCTTAATTTGAATTGGATATTTAAAGGTTTGGAATGGAATAGTTTCATTTAAGTCTTTTAGGTATAGTACATGAAACCCTTATAGAGAGCTATGTTTATGTTTTTCTTGACTGCTGGCTTGCTCAAGTGAGGTGGTTTTTTTCAAGGCAATTTCATCAGTGGAAAATTTTGATTTGACATTTGTTGACAAGACTAAGATGGATTCTAATTTTGATAAAAACTAAAATTTCCCCATAATTTTAAATAATGTATTTTACTTTAGTTAATAGTAATCCTTCAAAAACTTTACCTCTCTGTTGCTGAAATTTGAATTAATTCCCTAAAAAAAAAAAAAAACTTAGAGAAATAAAAATATAGCCAAAACAGCATATAATTTTTCTTAAATGAAGCCCTGTATTATATTATTTCACCCAAGTGATTAGTTCATTTTTGGATATTGTGTATATACTAGCCTCAAAAATATTTCAACACCTGTTTACCACTTTCTTCCTCTACTGGGTGCCCATTTATGGCCCTAAAGCAGAAACCCATGAACTAGGGAGTAAAGATTTTGAGAAGTACTAATTAGTGTTGAAACAATAGGGTGGTAAACTTTAGAAAATGATCCAGCTTTATATGTGCTTAAAAAAATTCACCAAATCTAATAGCCAGTTGTGCTTTGTTTTCATGGATTTTATTATCAGCAAGATTATGAACTTGCTATTTGAGCTCTGCTGCTGCTGCTGCTGCTGCTAAGTCGCTTCAGTCGTGTCCGACTCTGTGCGACCCCATAGACGGCAGCCCACCAGGCTCCCCCGTCTTCTGGAGTGGGTTGTTATTTCCATCTCCAATATTTGAGCACTAGCTAAACTTTATTGTAATAAAGCTTATGTTAGTTGTTTAGAAGTTTTGTGAGTTAACCTCTGAGAATTATACCTTTTAGAGAAGTTTCAGTCACACAGAACGTTAAGGACAAGTGTTGCACATGAAGGGTATGATATATTTTGAGGGAGTGACAGCTTTTGTAGTAAGGATAGTAAAATTATTTCTTTTATTTTAGTAATTAATGGAAGTTAATTTTTTTTTTTTTTGGTCACATCATGCAGCACACGAGATCTTAGTTCTTTGACAAGGGATTGAACCTGGGCACCCTGTATTGGGAGCATGGAATCTTAACCACTGGGCAGCCAAGGAAGCTCCATAAATGTAATTTTATTTCATATGAAATGTAAAATCATTGATAATATAAGAAGTGCTTTTTAATTTGATTTATATTTATTTTTATTGAAGCATCATTGATGTATCATATTGTGGTAGTTTCTGGTATACAGCAAAGTATCCATATATATTTTTCAGTTGTCTTCCTTTATAGATTATTACAAGATATTGAATATAGTGCCCTGTGCTATATGGCAGAACCTTGTTATTTGTTTGTTTTATATAGTGTGTATATGTTAATACCAAACCCCTAAAATATCCATGTCCCATCTTTCCCAATCCCCTGGAGTAGGAAATGGCAACCCATTCCAGTATTCTTTCCTGGAGATTTCCAAGGATAGAGGAACCTGGAAGGCTACTGTCCATATGGTAGCAAAGAAATGGACACAACTGAAGCGACTTAGCACATTGCACACAGCACAACCATAAGTTTGTTTTGAGTCTATTTCTGTTCCATAAGTTCATTTGCATCATTTTTTTTTAGATTCAACATGGAAGTGATATGATATATTATTTGTCTTTTTCTGTCTCACTTCACTTACTCTGATAAGCTCTAGGTCCATCCATGTTGCTGCAAATGGCATTATTTCATTCTTTTTATGGCTGAGTGATATTTCATTGTGTGTGTGTGTACTGCATCTCTATCTATTCATCTGTCCATTAGGTTGCTAATATGTCTTGACCATTGTAAACAATGCTGCTGTGAACATGGGAGTGTGTGTATCTTTTCAAACTAGAGTTTTCTCCAAGAAGTACTTTTTAAAATGCCATCTCTTCATGTTTGGTTTTACCTGAAGTAGTATTTGTTTAGCTGAAGAGAGGTAGTATGGGAAAGAGTGAAAAAAAGTAAGATCTGT
>SJXQ01010835.1:1673-73259 GCA_006408695.1 Aepyceros melampus | reverse complement strand
TCAGACACGACTGAGCGACTGAACTGAACTTTCACCCTCATCAAGAGGCTCTTTAGTTCCTCTTCATTTTCTGCCATTACAGTGGTATCTGCATTTCTGAGGTTGTTGATATGCCTCCTGACTATCTTGATTCCAGCTTGTGCTTCATCCAGCCCAGCACTTCGCATGATGTACTCTGCATAGAAGTTTCACAAGCAGAGTGACAATATACAGCCTTGAGGTACTCCTTCCCCAGTTTTGAACCAGTTCATGTTCCGTGTGATCTTGAAGCCCAAGAAAAACAAAACCTGTCGCTGTTTCTGTACTGGCAACCTGTTCCTTTTCTTTGGTCTGTTTTTGCTTTGTGTCAGGCTTGGGAGGTTTCTATTCGAGTGTCTTCATGTCATGTGTCACTGACCCCTTCCTCAGCTGTGTCTACTGATGAGCCATCAGAGGCACTCTCAGCTCTGTCACCGGTTTTTTTGTTGTTGTTGTTTTGTTTGTTTCCAACATTTAGTTTCGATAATTTCTTAGAGTTTCCATCTCTCTCTTACATTGCCCATCTGTTCTTGTACGTTTTTACTTTTCCTTCAGAGCTCTTAGTATACTAATTACAGGTGTTTTAAATTCCTGTCATTTCTGAGTCTAGTTCTGGTTCTTGCTCTGTCTCTTGAGGCTGTGGGGTTTTTGCTGTTTGTCTTTTTTATCTTTTATCATATCTTGTAGTTTTTACTGAAAGCTGGACATGATGTATTGAGTAAAAACACCGAGATGAACAAACCCTTACTGTAAAATTTTATATTTCTCTGGCAAAGAGTTATTCTGCATTTACTGTTTGCTGTAAGTGTCGGAGGTTAAAATTCCCACTGGTGTTCTTGCCTTTGTGTCCTGTGTTGACCTTTTGTTTTTCCTAGAGGCTCTTTCTTAAAGAGAACCTGAGCATTGCAGTTCTTTCCACTATAACCCCGTGTTATTATGAAGGAGTCCTGTTGGTGGAGCGGTAGGTGTGAAGGGGAAGTGTCCTACGAGCCCATCACCAGGCCTAAGTCTTGTTTGGTCTGTGCCCTGGTCTGTGAGCCTTGCAAGTAATTGCTAGCTTTTCTCCCCTTCAGTGAGTCAGGAAGGCCCTGGAGTTGTGCATTTCCATTCTTCTGTATGAAAAGCTTGAAGAAACTGGCTTTGGACATTTCACTTGCCTCCTATCAGCGAGGGTCTGATGAAATCATTTCCCTGGAAGGAAAGCCTTTGTTAAGCAGAACAGAGTGCCCTGGGCATATTTCAAAATAGTCATTTTCCCCTTCCTCTGCCAGAAGCAGCAGGGTAGAGGTGAGTGGGTGGTCCTCTCATCTTCGCAGTGAGAAGCTGCTGAGGTTCATGAGGGTAAAGCTCACAGCTGTGGCGACCTACCTAACGCTGGGTCTCCAGAAGCCTTTTCAGGAGCTCTTAAGCTGGTCCAGGCTCTGTCTCCAGCAACCGGTGAACTACCGCTTAAGTGTTCTTACCAGGTCCTGGGCCCTGTGGCTTCTGTTTCCAAACAGGAGTGATTCTCTGCATTTACCTGTCGCTCCAGTTCAAGGGCCTGAGGCCTCAGCCTCCGGTGGATCCAAGAAGAGTCACTGATTTCCAGTCTGTTCCGTTCTGTTGTGATGACAAAAATGAAGGTCGCCAACATTTCACATGTTAGACCCTAGTGATCTTCTTGATGAACTACTAAATTTATAAGAACAGGTTGCAGAGTTGTAAAAATTATTAAAGATCATTAAAAATGCAGTGTTTCAACATAAGATACAAACCTTTTATAACCTTTATATGAATACCAAAGTTAGTACAAAAATCGAAAATTGTAGTTCCACCTCTGTTTTGAACGGAGAGGCAACTGTTGTAAATAAAATATTTAAAAGTGATCCAGCAGAATTTGTAGGAGCTTAGTTCCCCAGTGAGGGATCAAACCCATGCCCCTTGGAGGGGAAGTGTGTAATCTTAACCATTGGACCACCAGGGAAGTCTCTGACAGGTTTTCTTTATAACTTCTTTTCCTTTAGAAAATATTTTTGGAAAAGCATCTCAGTTTTTAAGATCGCTTCATTAGCGCAATTGAAAGACCTTTTATTTTCAATTCACGGAACCATTTATTGAGGAGTGTAAGCTGGGCCACGAGCAAATATTCTATATGTATTTTCAGTGAATGGATGAATTTCACACGCAAGTCTCTCCAAGGGAAGTTGTGAGACACAGTGCAAAGGGCAAGGTCACTGACCTTCAGGAGCTCCAGTCTCTCTTGAGGGGAGTCAGCCATAGACATTACAGACTGATCCAATCAGATTGTGATAATTGGCCCTACAGAGAAACTATCACAGTTCCGTACATCTGTGTGGGGAAGACAGGCTAATTGCAAGAGGCAGTGTTTATTTAGAGCATGGTTTGAGAAGTAGAGAGAAAGGAAACTTTCTGACGAAATCTCACGATTGCCGAGAATCACGGCATTAGCTGTGTGCCGAGGTCTGGCAGAGGCTCAGTTGCTGCAAATTGCGTCATAGGGTTGTTTCAGAATGCTTTTCTGGATTCCGAAAAAATGGATGGCAGAGCCTGAGTGTTTCAAAACCTGATCAGTCTAACAGGTAGTATCCTGTCACTTTTATGGCAAATAAAAAATATCCTTGGTGTCTTGTCTCAGTGTGCGTGACTTACAACTTCAGCCCCTCGATGTCTCTGGAGACCCTGAGGAAAACTTCCGATGAGCCCTCGAATGGCCCTGTCCAGATGTTCTGCCCTGCCCTGCTTTTCACGATGTGGTCCAAGCTCCAGAAGCCTCTCACACAAGGGCCTCATCTTGTCACGCCTGCGTGTGCCTCAGTGGCCCTCTGGGCCCTCAGCGGGACTGCCTCTCACTTCTGTCCAGCTGTGAAGTTGTCATATTCATAGAAAAGGAAAAAGGTCTGTGCCCACACCGTGCGGCCCTTTGTAAAATGGGCCCCTCTGTGGCCTGTGCTGACCTGTCCCTGAATCTCTAACGCACACACACACACACAGATGCATGCACACACACAGACATACAGACACACACACAGACATACAGACACACACACACACACAGACATACAGATACAGAGATACACACAGACACAGACACACACACACAGACTCACAGACACACACACAAAGGCACACACACACAATCTTCCTTTCTCTTTAGTATCCACATGAACCTATGTAATTTGGAAATTGGACCATCTTCTAAGAGGTACTCTGTTTCCTTTTCCTATTCTCCATGAATTTTCCCATTACTCTTTTTCAGGCAAACACTCTCTGCTCCCAAGTAAGGCAAAAAAAAAAAAAATCACTTCCAAATTGTGGAAGCTCAATTCATCAGTTTCTGAGCTCTGTCTGATCACTTCTAACTCCCAATATAGGATATGAATCACCCTTCACAGACTTAGGAAGACCAAAAATCCTTTCACTTTTTTTTCCTTTGATTTTCAGGTCCTTTTTTTTGCTGAGTAACTCTCTGGGGCTTTGTGCCATGTTCAAACACAGGGATCTCTCTGGAGGGCTCCGGGAAGCCTGCTGTGTAGACTCGCCACCCTTCTCCAGAGACCTGCCTCCTCAGCTGCTGCCAGGCAGTACACACAGCCCCCTCTGCTTGCAAGACCTTCAGATATTTTTTCTCTCTCCATCCCAACCTCATTCCAGAGGATTCTTCTAGTCCTGCTTCTGTGTGTGTGTATGTAGAGGGCTGTCCTTCTCCAGCTTCTATGTTTTTTTCCTATCCTTTTTTTTGCTGAGTAACTCTCTGGGGCTTTGTGCCATGTTCAAACACAGGGATCTCTCTGGAGGGCTCCGGGAAGCCTGCTGTGTAGACTCGCCACCCTTCTCCAGAGACCTGCCTCCTCAGCTGCTGCCAGGCAGTACACACAGCCCCCTCTGCTTGCAAGACCTTCAGATATTTTTTCTCTCTCCATCCCAACCTCATTCCAGAGGATTCTTCTAGTCCTGCTTCTGTGTGTGTGTATGTAGAGGGCTGTCCTTCTCCAGCTTCTATGTTTTTTTCCTAAGCTCCTCTGGTTCTAGAAGGAGCCTACTTAGCTTTTCTTCTTCTACCTCTTCAAAAGGTGTGTGATTTCTTAAATTTCTGGGCAACAGAGAGTTTAGGTGTTGTGCACTTTCAGTCCTGCAATATTCTTTCCCTGATGCAACACTGGACAGCGGAGCCCTTTTCCATTATAGATTATCACAAGATAATGAGTATAGCTCCCTGTGCTATACAGTAGGTCCTTGCTGGTTATCTACTTTATATACAGTGATATGTAGATAGATTTATCCTTCTCCCCTTTCCCCTTGGAGAAGGAAATGGCAGTCCACTCCAGTGTTCTTGCCTGCAGAATCCTGTGGACAGAGGAGCCTGGTGGCTGCTGTCCGTGGGGTTGCACAGAGCTGGACAAGGCTGAAGTGACTCAGCAGCTGCAGCAGCAGCTTTTCCCCTTTGCTAACTGTGAGTTTGTTTTCTACGTCTGTGAGTCTATTTCTGTTTTGAGAAAAGTTCGTTTCTGTCATTTCTTTTTAGATTCCACATATAAGTGATATCGCTCTCATCACCTCGTGTCATATCTGACCTCTGGCATCCAGCCTATTAATATGCTTTTAATACATGTGATGGTTAATTCTATGAGTCAACTTCACACACAGGTTGCAAGGTGCCCAGATATTTGCTTGACCACATGGCTGTAAGGTGACTCCGGAAGGGCTTAGCATCATCCTGAGTGAAGAAGGCACTCTCAGTGTGAGTGGCCATCATCTGATCTGTTGAAGATCTGAAGAGGACAGAAAGGCAGAGGGAGGGAGAATTTGCTTTCCCTGGTTTCAGAATGGAATATACACCATTGGTTTCCATGGGTCTCAGGCCTTCACGCCCAGACTGGAATGATACCAGTCGCTTTCCTGGGCCTCTAGACTGCAGATGACGGATTTAGGACGTAGCCTCCGTGATTCATGAGCCAACTCCTTATAATATTCCTGTCTTTGTCTCTGTCTGAGTCTCTCTCTCTTTCTCTGGAGAACCCTGACTAATATATTTTTCTGATTGGAAATTTTCTCTTCACTCTTGAAGCCAAATATTTCCTTGGCTCCTCTATCACTTCAAATATGAAGTTCAGCCAACGCTTCTCATTTTTTCTTGCCTTTTCCGCTTTCTTGTCATTTTCTCCAGCTCTCACTAGGCCTATACTTTGGAGTTTAAATTATTTTCCAGACTCTTAGAAGATCATTCGTTCATTTTAGATCAACTTTTAGATTACTATGTTTCACACTGTTATATAAAGTGATTTCTGTAGTTTGAATAAGGCATGATAATTATCCAGGGACAACGGAGGGTCTGACCTAGGAGGGTCTGACCTAGGAGAGTCAGACTTTCTGATAAGATTCTAAGCTCCACTTCCTGGCGTGGAAAGGAGATAGTGCAGGCCACAGGGAGTATGGGAAGGAGACAGCTGCGCAGCAGCAGCAGCGGCCCCAGAAGTGAAAAGCGAGAGGCTTAGGACAGGGCTGGCAGACGCGCAGAGAAGTGTCGCAACCCTCCTCCTTGCTCACACTGAACACAGCTAGTCAGTCTTAGCCTTGTGACTGGAAACAGCCTCAATCCAGTGCCCTACAAGGTACAACAAATACATGTATCCAAACTGGCATATAAGATAAAGATTTTTTACCCCCTGGGATTCATAGTTTAGAAAGAGAGAGATGAAATCAAGCTAATGTTAAGAAGACTGTGGGTGTGGATTTTGCTTCCAAAAATTGCTAATGACAGAAGACATATTTATACCAACGTGTAATGTTGGGTTTCTGACCAGCATGAGTCAGTCCCACCAAAGGGTCCATCCAAGAAGATAACAGTCAATAATCACTGGTATGGACCGTGATATGTGACTCCTTCAAATCATTGTGTCCTCAGCTTCCAAGAGATTAATCACCTTGGGTACACATGGGGACATAGCCTTCTGTTGTTCATTGGTTTCAGTTCAGTTCAGTCACTCAGTTGTGTCCAACTCTTTTTGACCTCATGGACTGCAACACACCAGGATTCCCTGTTCACCACCAACTCCCGGAGTTTACTCAAACTCATGTCCATCGAGCTGGTGATGCCATCCAGCCATCTCATCCTCTGTCATCCCCTTCTCCTCCTGCCTTCAATCTTTCCCAGCATCAGGGTCTTTTCTATTGAGTCAGCTCTTTGCATCAGGTGGCCAGAGTATTGGAGTTTCAGCTTCAGCATCCATCCTTCCAATGAACAACCAGGTCTGATTTCCTTTAGTTGGATCTCAAACTGCTGGTTGGACCTCCTTGCAGTCCCAGACATTCTCAAGAGTCTTCTCTAACACCACAGTACAAAAGCATCAATTCTTCGGCACTCAGCTTTCTTTATAGTCCAACTCTCACATCCATGCATGACTACTGGAAAACCATAGCCTTGACTAGACAGACCTTTGTCGGCAAAGTAATGTCTCTGCTTTTGAATATGTTGTATATGTTGGCCATAGCTTTCTTCCAAGGATTGGTTTACTGAAGCCTATACAACTTGCCATCATAAATGACACACAGATCTTCTAGCAAATAAGTTGATGTCACTGTGGTAAATATGATTCTGTGCTCAAGACACTTCCTTTCCAGACTTCCCTTGACATCCCAGACTTCTGTTACTTCTCCATGTCCATACCTCTGGGTAGAATTTAGCACACTGAAGAGGTAAAAATCAATGATGATAATGTGATACAATGATTTTTATTTTCATGCTCTTCAGTATGCTGCAGAAAATTCAAAAGAGAAATTAAAAAATGTTTTAGAAGGCATGTTGCATATGCCATTCTGGGTACATATATAGTATCCTGATGCTGCAGACAACTGCTTAGCTGTTCATTTTATTAAGAAAAAAAACCCAGAGTCTCTTAAAAGCTAAAACTGAACTGCATTTTAATTTTAATATTTAGAAAATCAAAAAGAACATTTTGGCAAGCTTGTGATTATTTCTAATTGCCTTAGAGAACTAGTGTTCTGGGGAGGGGTTTGATAAGAAACAAAGCATAGAGAATCAATTTTGTGTGCTGGCTAACTGGATGCCAATGCCATGCTCAGGACAGCAGGATGCTGTGGCATGCCAGTTCCTGCTGCAGAGGGCACAGCAGCAGAGCAGCAAAGCCTGGGCAGCCGTGTAGGCCAGTCCCTGGGGAAGGGCTCAGAGACACGTGCTGTCCGGGCATGCACATCTATCAGATGCTTTACACGATGTTTTTCCTAGCCCATATTGCAGACATGACGCAATTACTAGATTTATTAATTCCTTGTTGCAGGGACTAGAGATTTCCCCGTGTGATGGACTAATGCATATTGCATCAGCTCTGACATCTGGGGCTCTACACCCACCAACTTCAAGAGGTTAACTGCAACAGCAATGCAACTCTCCCTTCGCCTCGATATGAGTCTCCCCATCCAACTCTCACATCCATGCATGACTACTGGAAAAACCATAGCCTTGACTAGACAGACCTTTGTCGGCAAAGTAATGTCTCTGCTTTTGAATATGTTGTATATGTTGGCCATAGCTTTCTTCCAAGGATTGGTTTACTGAAGCCTATACAACTTGCCATCATAAATGACACACAGATCTTCTAGCAAATAAGTTGATGTCACTGTGGTAAATATGATTCTGTGCTCAAGACACTTCCTTTCCAGACTTCCCTTGACATCCCAGACTTCTGTTACTTCTCCATGTCCATACCTCTGGGTAGAATTTAGCACACTGAAGAGGTAAAAATCAATGATGATAATGTGATACAATGATTTTTATTTTCATGCTCTTCAGTATGCTGCAGAAAATTCAAAAGAGAAATTAAAAAATGTTTTAGAAGGCATGTTGCATATGCCATTCTGGGTACATATATAGTATCCTGATGCTGCAGACAACTGCTTAGCTGTTCATTTTATTAAGAAAAAAAACCCAGAGTCTCTTAAAAGCTAAAACTGAACTGCATTTTAATTTTAATATTTAGAAAATCAAAAAGAACATTTTGGCAAGCTTGTGATTATTTCTAATTGCCTTAGAGAACTAGTGTTCTGGGGAGGGGTTTGATAAGAAACAAAGCATAGAGAATCAATTTTGTGTGCTGGCTAACTGGATGCCAATGCCATGCTCAGGACAGCAGGATGCTGTGGCATGCCAGTTCTGCTGCAGAGGGCACAGCAGCAGAGCAGCAAAGCCTGGGCAGCCGTGTAGGCCAGTCCCTGGGGAAGGGCTCAGAGACACGTGCTGTCCGGGCATGCACATCTATCAGATGCTTTACACGATGTTTTTCCTAGCCCATATTGCAGACATGACGCAATTACTAGATTTATTAATTCCTTGTTGCAGGGACTAGAGATTTCCCCGTGTGATGGACTAATGCATATTGCATCAGCTCTGACATCTGGGGCTCTACACCCACCAACTTCAAGAGGTTAACTGCAACAGCAATGCAACTCTCCCTTCGCCTCGATATGAGTCTCCCCTCTCACTCCCACCCTCCCTCCCTCCCCACATCCTCCCCTTTCTCCGGCTCTCTCAAGCACTCAACAGGCTTTTCTCAGCAATGAAAGCAAGAACATGTTTGATTTACAACCTCATTTTGTCTCTACTTGTATTTCACCTTCCATCTTCACATTTCTTATTGAAAACCAGGATGAGTGGGGGGAGACGTATGGACTGTCTATTTTCCTCTCAATCTTTGAAGTCTTTGGAGAAGCACCAATCACCATTCAAGTTGTCAAGAATTCTATCAAGATCTAGAAGCAGGGCTCGAAGGAGCACATCGGCATATGGTTCCTACATTAGACCTGGGGTCTGGGGGCCACTCCATCTTCGGCGGGGCTAGGAGAGCCGGCAGAGAGTGAGGTGGTCACGCGCCTGCTGGGATGGCTGTCCTCTCCTCGCACCTGCTCAGATAAATGCCTCCTGCCGACACGAGCTCGTGCCTGAGCCCCTCTGCTGGCGGCGCTGCTCGGTCACTGCTCTCCCGCGCTCTTCTGCTCCTCGCGTCTTCCTTTCTTCCTGCGGTTCAAGCCTCGTGCTCGCATCTTGCCCCTTAGGCTAACGTCAAAGGCAGGTGTTTCATTGTTTCAGGTGAAGCTCTCAGTCTTGGTTATTTGTAAGTTGCCTGTGGAAGCAGGCCAAGTTTTTAAAACACAAGGAAACAAGCACCGTCACAGAGAGGTAACTGACGCTCAGCCTCAACTTCAGGGAGACAGTGTCCTAGTCATCATGGCCTGGTTAGAAGGGCAACCACAGTCCTAGCCAATATGTCACCATATAGGAATATGGGCCCTCATTTGCCAATCTTTTTTTTTTTCCCCAAAGAAGCCAGAAATATTGATTTCCATGTAAAATTTTCCTACTCATAAACCTTGGCAACTAATTCACATTTTTAAAGAAAGTGTAGTGCAAGGCAAACAAACCTCGTTCATAGGTGTGATTATCTCCTTGCATTGACAGTTCTGGTTTAGGACTCTATCCCAAGTAGACATGTCAGGAAATGCCAGGAATGCTTGTCTGGAAGTTCAGACTTTTTGGCTAGTTTTTATCTTCAGAGAACAGCCTCTCAATCTACTTTTATCAAAAACACTTTTACACTCTTACATGTCTCCTCATCTCTTAATATCAATTCCCCAAATGTTTATTTGAGTATCTCTGATTACTGTGATACCATCCAGGACACAGTGAGAAATGCAGAGATATTGGGACTGGATTAGACTGCTACAAAACTGACCCGAGTTAGCACTGGCTTAAACGAGGCGGATATGTGCGTCTTGCATTGCGCTCAGCAGTGGATAGCTCAGAGGTGGCATCATGTCTCCACGGCGTCAGAGGCCTAGAGCCCGTCTAAGCTGTGGCCCTGTCATCCTGAGGCGTGGGCCTTAACGTTACGGCCCCAGATGGTCCAGTATCTACTCCTGTCAAGTAACTCCAATGCCACTGTGGCAAAATGAAGAGCAATGAAGAAGAAACACCGGGCTTTACTTTTTCAACGTTTTATTTTATATTGGTGTATAGTTGGTCAACAATGTTGTGAAAGTTTCAGGCGAACAGCACAGGGACTCAGCCATACACGTACACGTATCCACTCTCCCCCAAACACCCCTCCCATCCAGGCTGCCTCTTAGTGTTGAGCAGAGTTCCCTGCGCTTACAGCAGGTCCTTGTTGGTTCTCCATTTAAAATACAGCAGTGCATAAACGCCATCCCAGACTCCCTAACTGTCCTTTCCCCTCCTTCTTCCCACCCTGTAGCCATAAGTGCCTTCTCTAAATGTGTCAGTCTCTTTCTGTTTTGTAAATAAGTTCAGTTGTATCATTTTTTTTAGACTCCACATGTACGGGGTGTCATACGATGTTTCTGCTTCTCTGCCTGACTTCACTCAGTGAGGCAGCCTCTAGGACCACTGGGCTGTAACTGACTCTGGACATCACATAACTCATGGTTCGACCACGTTATGTTCATGACAGTCACTTGGTGCCAGCTTATTGGCATGGAAGGAAGGTAAGTGTAGAGGACCACACAATTAGCGACTAATATTCTTCACTAAACCACCATGTTGATATGCCATCTGCCAGGAATACGAATTGTCAAAGGTAGGGAATGCCCAGAAGGTTTTAATACGTAGCCTGTACTCTCACTCCATGTATAAATCTTTATCACATGATTATTCTTAGTTTCAAAGGCCACTGGTTGAGATATATACTTTTAATTCTGGCTAACAATGTGCTTAACTAGATAGAAAAAAGAGAAAATACTGTGTTGGCCAAAATTTTCCTTTGGGTTTTTCCATAACATTTTATGAAAAAATCTGAATGAACTTTTTGGCCAACCCAATAGATGCTGGGAGATAAGTAAAACATTTTGCTATAATGAACTGGTTATAGTCTTTGCCCCAAAGGAACTTATTATTTAGTGGGAAAGATAGATGTGTACATAAGTGATTATATTGAGATTAATTAATTGTGTTCTACCTTAAAAGACGAAAGTGTTATGGGAAGCACAAAGAGTAAGGGGAAAGGTAATCCATTGCTGATAACTTAAAGACTCAAACAAGTGTAATGAGTTAGAGAAAACTGCATACTTCAGAATATGCCAGGGTCCTGGGAAAAGTCCGCCAATCCAATCAGGACTACCTTCAAAGCTGAGTAAACAGAACCATGTTTCCCACAGGATGGAAGTTGAAAGGGTCAAATGTTGGTTGGAAAACCCGTGTCTTGCTTTCTCCACATGGTCCAATTTTAAACTTATCACTTGAGCCTATTATTCATAGCATGCTCTTTCAATTTTGAAATGTCCTGATTCGGGCAATAAGAAATCAATTGGTCACTCTAACGCTTAGGGACTGGGTTTTAGAAGACTAGGAGAGAATGTGGGGAGGGGAGCTAGGAAGTGGTAGATGTTTGGGAGGCGCCCAAGGTGAGTTTTCCCAAGGCCTTGTAAGTGTTCGCTGAAGTTACTGACTTCAGGATAGCATGAGTATAACTGGGTTTCTCAAGGGAAAGAGTGAATGGGATGAAGTCAGTCTACTAGATGGAGTGGAATTATTCCAAGACAGCAGCGGACAGAGGAGCAAAAGCGGGGGAGCAGGGAGTGCAAGGCAGAAACCTTGGAACTTTGCTGAGATCTTGGAGAAAGGAGCTAGATTTCACAGTGGTGAAACTGAAGGCTCAGGTCAAGGTTACTTGGTTTGCAGAGAAGAGGACTGCTACACGCATCATCAGCATATTATCTCACACTTTGGTGTAGATACCAAGGCAGCAGCATCCGGAAGGACACTTTATTCACTGAACTGGAACTCTAACTGGAGTTTGCATTTCCACACACTAACAGGTCCTTCCTCAGACCCGCAAATAAATCAACAGTTCCCTTCCAACTTTTCTTTTTGAGTTCATAATCATTTTAAGAGCATAACCTAGAGTCTTCCCGATTTCTTCCTTTCCCAGGTAGGATTAGACAAGCCACCCCACACTAGTGCTCACTGCTAGTGACTTCCTTCGCCGGTGCTCATGCATAGCTGACTTAGACAATGGGATGAAAGCGAGAAAGCACTGGTTTGAGGAAAGTGTGCCCACGTGACACTCAATAAAAACATGTAAACGAAGAATGAGCTGGCATAAAGGAGACCGGGCGGTGTTTTAATTGGGAATCATCTACATTCTTCGGGAACGTCACTTCACCTCTTTGAATCTGAATTTAAGAATTCAAGGAACGATGTTTAGAGATCAGACCAGTTCTTGGCTAAATCTTTCCACAAAACACTTATTCCAGGAGATCCTGTTCTTTTAGCAGAAAAATGCTGTCATTTTTCTGCGCCTGAGGAAGCCACACCACACGCTGGAATTCCTTGAGAGAGTTCTTGTCCTGAGAATTTCTGTTTGATCGTGTCATATCTTCCATACCCCAAACAAAGGATGTCTCTATTGCTATTTCACATTTCAGAACAAAGCTGGCTCCATCATCTGCATGCTCTCATGAATCACATATTCTCTCTTTTCACTCACGTCCATGAATCTGTATTCATATTGGTTTATTTCCACCTCTTGCTTCGCCTGGTTCTGCCTAGGATATGCTATGTCCAAATTACCTGGGTGCGGCTGGGGCAGCTTCGCCTAAATGCTTTAGGCTTCTCCCTTCTCAGGGTCACCTCTACTCTGGGCCTTCTTGAAATGATTGTGTAGACTGTGCTTCTGAATTTTCAATTGAATTAAGATTTGTCTATTCTTATTTTTGAATTTTATAATTTTTTTGAAGGGGCTGGATCCACTCTAAGTTTTCTATCTTAACCAATATTTTCCTTCTTCTTCCTCTTAGGATTTCCTCCCAGTTCTCTTTTCTTTCCTGGTTTCCTCCTTAGCTTAAAAGGGGCTCCTATTTGCTTCTGTTACCCAAATGCAGTTAACATTTTCATATCCTGTTGCATGACATCAGCTATTTTGGGGGAAAGGGGTTAGATGGTGAACTTCATAGATAATTATATTACTTTCTCCTCAAAGTTAGGTCTCAAAGTCATTTTTTGAAAGACAAGGTGGTAAAATCTTGAAAACTTATCTGGTCTTTTTTCATAGTACGTTTATTATAACTGAATGTTCTGCTTCTGTTTCTGTCAACTTTATTAATAGCATGATCGAGAGTTTTAATTACCTTTGTGTTTAATCACCTTTGTATTTGTATTCAGCTGGTCTTTCACCACCCTAAATGTGGAAACAAAGATTTTCTAGAAACGAATTATATGTAACCTTACGGTTTGCGAAGGTGTCCCGTATGCCGCTTAGAAGACCTCCCTTCAAGGCGGGCTGAGAGGAAACTTGGAAGAAAGGAGACTCTGCTTTGGAAAAGCATTGACGTTGCTGCTGTTTAGCCACTAAGTCGTGTCCGACTCTTCTGAGACCCCACGGACTGCAGCCCGCCGGGCCGCTCTGTCCACGGGACGTCCCAGGCAAGAATACCGAAGTGACTTGCCGTTTTCTTCTCCCGAGGAGCTTCTCGATCCGGGAATCAAACCTGTGTCTCCTGCACTGGCGGCCGAATTCTCTACCACTGAACCACCAAGGAAGCCCAGAAAAAAAACATGGGCTTGTGTTATTGCAACAGGTCATCTAACCTTTCATCTTCATTTCCTCAACCATATAATGCAGATAATAAAACAGTTTTTCCTACTTGGACATGCTTTATTGAAATTCAGTAGCACACATTATCTAACACGAGTTACAGTCTATATTATTTTTCCTCTTTCTATAATTGCCTTCCTGACTTTTTCTTTGTTTGGTTTTTTCTTCTCTCTCTTTCTCTTTCTCTCTTTTTTTTAAAAAAATTAATTTCTAGGTCTTTTCATTGAAATACGCCTACTGTTAAAAAATTTGTTTTCTCTATATTTTCTGTGAAATGAGCTATTTATTTAAACAATATACAATTACTAATTTTCAATCACTCATGAAATGCAAAAACGGCAACTGCATATTTTCAACCTTGCTCCTGATAAAATGAGCCAGTAGAAGTCAGCAAGTCAGCAAGAAGTCCATTCTCCCAGCATGCACTGCCTGTCCCGTCGGGCCATTTCCCCTGCTCCCAGGATGCACTGCTCTTCTCCGCTTAGATTCTCGTGTTTTCTCTGCTCTGAAACGAAGATCATGGCATCTGGCCCCATCACTTCATGGGAAATAGATGGGGAAACAGTAGAAACAGTGTCAGACTTTGTTTTTTGGGGCTCCAAAATCACTGCAGATGGTGACTGAAGCCATGAAATTAAAAGGCGCTTACTCCTTGGAAGAAAAGTTATGACCAACCTAGAAGGAGAAGGGGACGACAGAGGATGAGATGGCTGGATGGCATCACGGACTCAATGGACGTGAGTCTGAGTGAACTCCGGGAGCTGGTGATGGACAGGGAGGCCTGGCGTGCTGCGGTTCATGGGGTCGCAAGGAGTCGGACACGACTGCATGACTGAACGGAACTGATGAAAGCTCAGGAAAAAATGACTGAAAACACAAAAATAAAAATCTGAAAATCATGACTCACCTACTACATTTCAGTAAACATTTTTTCCTGATAAAAATTAAGTGAATTTTCTGTAGAAAATTAGGAAAATACAAAAGATTGAAAAACTCTTGTAATTAAACATTATCTACCTACCTCCAAATTCATTACTAACATTTCTTAGATAAATAGGTATAGAAATACAGCATGCAAATACAGGGAGGAAAAGAGTATTTTCATTTTAGTTTTAAAAAATACATTCATTTTATAGCTACTATTTTGTGTTATTTTTAAATTTAATATATTATTAATATTCCAATACTATAAATTATTCTTTTGCATATCAATTTTCTTTACATATCTCAACATGTTTTTAAATGTTGCATGATATTTCATTTTAAGGGATTATTAAATTTGAATATCCCTCAGCTGTTCAGAGATGATTTTGGTCTTATAGAATGTATCATGATGAAAATTCTAATAAATCACTGCACCAATTTACAATTCTTTGTTAAGGATAGACTTCTACAAGTGGAAATTTTTGATCTACGTTGTTCAAATGTTAATAGCTTTGATAATTTAAATTGCTCTACAGAAAGGCTGTATCAGTTTATACACCCAAGGGCAGTTCATGGTTTGTTTATTTCCTTAGACCAGATTTCTCAGACTCCTTTTTCCTCTGAAAAATTATTGAGATTCACCAACGTTCTTTGACTTAAGTGGATATTATATACGCACATAATATTTAGCTCATGTGAAATTAAAACTGAAAAGACTGTAAATATATTAATTTATTTTAAAACAATAACATATATTAATAAAAGTAATACTATGAAAAATAATTGTATCTTTCAAACTAAAAATGTCTCATCTGGCTTAATGGAATGTTGTTGGATTCTCATACTTGCTTCTATATATATATATATATATATATATATATTTTTTTTTAATCTGCTGTTGGTTGAAATATATACAAGAAAGTCCTGATTCACACATAAATGTGGCTGAAAGAGGAAAAGTATTTTAATGGCCTTTTCAGATAATTATAGCTATATTTCTTTGAAACTACCTGAAATCCAACAAGTGGAAACTTCTTAAAGGCTGTTTGCAATTTGGAATCAGAAGTCAATGTTTTGTACTCTGCTGAGTTAAAATTCAATGGTCTATCTTAACTTAAATGGATCTTTTACTCACTCGTGATTATGTAAAATCATGTGTTCAAAAATCTTGATTTCCAAAGTTATGCAGGTCTTCCAGTCTTTGACACATTTCATTATAATATATATATTTAAAAAATCATGTTTATTAACATCATCATTGATCTCATTAGAAAAGTCTTTAAGTCTTAGGCAGCTGTCAAAATGGTGTTTCTAAAAGCTTGAATTTTGTGATTGGCCTAAATACCATCAGTTGTTTTCCTTGAAGCCATAGACTCCATTTATTTTCAAGACAATATCCTCCAAAGTATAGCTCTGAATACCCACAGTCTGTCTGTCCATCATTCTTTTGGGTAAGAATGTGGTCCCTGAATAAAAATGGCTCGTGCAGTTCACATCTCAAAGTGATTTTTTTCACAACAGTTGTTAGATGCAGTAGAAGGGCTTTAGTGTTCTTCCCATATCATCGCAGAATATTAAAAAGACCCATACTCAAGGGTTGAGATGCAATGAAATTAACATTTTTACTACTTCAGCAAGGACTTTCTTAAATGAAACTATTTAATAGCTTTGGTTTTTCTGCAACTTAAAGTTGGTGAAGACCACAATTACTATCAGTACAGTTTTTTTTCCCCCTCCATGGTCTTAATTTGTTTTAAGTTACCATTGCTTTTGCACAATTCATGCAAGTATCAGCACAGTGATAAGGCAGACAGTATCTTAATATTACTATAACAATAATTTTGGCCTTATAGCCAAAAGGAAAGAGGGGTTCTGCTATCATACTTTTATTACAATTATTAAAACTATTCTTCCTAGTCCATCTTCCATGAATGGGGATAGGAATGGATTAAAAGAATTATTTTTCACCCCCCAAGCAATATTTAATTTTCCTTACTAATATTCAAGAAACAGAAACAAACTTCTCAACTGACAGCACAAAGACACCATAAAGACAAAGGCTCTCCCATTCAAAGAGAAGCAGGAGCGAGAGCAAACATACATTTGCTTAAGAAAATATTATTTATGTGTTTAAAGTACAAATTAGTTTGGTACAGAACATCTCATGTCTGTTTTATTTCCATATCCCTCAGACTGACAATGGGATGCCTATCAATTAATTCATTTAGAGAGCCATACACCACAAGAAATAAATTATTTGTCCTCTGGAGCTTGTCACAAGGGGATTTTTAAAAAACCATTAAACAGAAAGACAACTGTTCATCTTACAAAGATAAAGGCCAGTTCCTCCTCCTCAGCCGACAGTTTCTTAGCAAAAAATGATATCTACTCTGCATGGTGTTTTACATGTAATAAAACATGCTTATAACAAGTTACTTAAATTCTTTGAACTTCACTTTTCTTATGTATGAAACTGGATTAGTTGCAACACTTAGTGAGTATTTAATAAAATAATGTGTATGATATATTTAGCACTTTGCCTGGCGCCTACTAAGTTCTCAGGCACTGATCATGGTGGTCATAATGGTAGGATCAGCAGAAAAAGTAGCAGAGGCAGGAGCTGGTGTATTAGGAATTAGTAACTGAGGTTTGGCAGGGTGAGGGGAGTCTCACGGTCGCCCAGCAAGGCAGAGATGGAATTGGTCTTCACAGGCTCTTTTCCCTCCATGACCTAAAGTCTTCCTTCTGTGCCGTAGCTGTATTTCTGGGGCCCTCGGAAAGTGTTCTTAGCTCTCCTGTGGGTTTGATATCCTAACGCCAGACGGTGGGCCTCTCAACTTATAGTGCAGGTATACTGGGGTACTCCAGGACCACCCTCAGATACCAAAACCCTGAGGCTCAAGTCCCATCTATTAAATGGCAATTGAATACCATCCATAGTTGGATGAACCCGTGGACACAGAACCTGCAGATTCAAAGGCCCAGAGTGTGACTGTCTCTAAATTGGGCCCCTCTTCCCCAAACATTAGTTTCATGTTTCCATAGCCCTAACAGAAATAGATGGGGAAACAATGGAAACAGTGACAGACTTTATTTTCTTGGGCTCCAAAATCACAGCAGATGGTGACTGCAGCCATGAAATTAAAAGATGCTTGGCCTTCAGAAGAAAGCTATGATAAACCTAGACAGCATAATAAAAAGCAGAGACATTATTTGGCCGACAAAAGTCTGTCTAATCAAAGCTATGGTTTTTCCAGTAGTCATGTATGGATGTGAGAGTTGGTCCATAAAGAAGTCTGAGCACTGAAGAACTGATGCTTTTGAAGACTCCTGAGAGTCCCTTGGACAGCAAGGAGTCAAACCAGTCAATCCTAAAGCAAATCAATCCTGAATATTCATTGGAGGAACTAATGCTGAAGCTGAAGCTGATGTGCAGAACTGACTTGTTAGAAAATACCCTGATGCTGGGAAAGATTGAAGGCAGGAGGAGAAGGGGACGACAGAGGATGAGATGGTTGGATGGCATCACTGACTCGATGGACATGAGTTTGAGCAAGATCTGGATGAAGGTCAAGGAGGCCTGGCCTGCTGCTGTCCATGGGGTTGCAAAGAGCTGGACACAGCAGAGCGCCTGAACACCAGCAGGACTGGTGCATTACTCATAAACCTGAAGCAGCGAAGTGTTAGCAGCATGAACTTCGGAGAGAGCAACTCCAAGTCAGAATCCAGCTTTCTACTTCTTATAAACATAATTTTGGAATCATCCCTTTCTTCTCAGTAAAAGAAAAAAAGTGAGTTACAAGTGCTTGTCTGATGGAAGAGCAGTGAAGATTGTTAAGTGAGTTAGTATTTAGAAACTGCAGAGGCACACAGAGCCAGGCACACAGTGGATGGTAAGTAAATGATTATTTGATGATTAACTCTTACAGAAAACATTTGCTCTTCTGGGTCCTGATTTTTGGTCTCTTAGACTAAATAGCTTCATTATTTCCTTCCCTCTTCAGTTCCCAGACACATTGCAGACTTATAAGAATATTAAAAACTCAGGACTACAGCTACACAGAATTTCCCATAATCCTCTTTCTGCTTTGCGCTCCTAAAGCTATTTCATAGAAAAGTGACCTTATTTTTAAATAGAGGGGGCAATTGAAAATCAGTGAACGGACCTACCCCCTAATGGTTTTTTTCTCAGACATAATTATAATAATTAGCATTATAAAGTGCTAATTATCTTTGGACACAGAGGACCCGCACACCAGAGACAGAGGTCCGCATTAAGTAAAGTGGATTTCACTTTCTTCAGCTAAGAGACTTCTCCATTTTCCTCTTCGTAATGATGCAAGAGATACTTAGTCCACCAAGCCTCATTTTAGAAGTTTTCCAGATAAAGAAACTATCTGCCGGCCATCCGCAGCCAGTCTACATATTGAGCCTATGTATATACAAAGAAATTGCTCCATGAGCATCACTCTTGGTTCAGTGATTTTTCTGTGATTGTGGGCCAGTGCCTAGGACCTGGGAAGAATCCAAAGCGGTAAAGATCATGAGTTTCTTGCTTAGATGGCAGATTATTCTGGTTAGCATATAGACTGGCACCCTCCTACTCCATCAGAGTCTTAGAAGCTGGTGGGGAGGTTGTTGAATATGTCAGGTGTGTGGGAGAGAAACTCAGTATGTAGTAAGACGTTCAAGCTCATCAGGACTTAAGGAATCATCTATTTCAACCACTTAATTTTGCAGAGAAGAAACTGAGGTACAGGACTACGTGATGGGAGAACCAGAATGGAAAACTCGAGCTGCTGATGCTTTCAGGTAAATCGTTATCACTTTGTGTTGGGCTTTAGGTCAGAGGACTTTTACTAAGAAAAGTCAGGGTCATGTATTAGAGTGCAGAAGAGAGTCAGACTCAAGAATGAGGCATTGCTGTAAGGTAATGAGCAAAATAACTCTGGGCTTCCGTTTAGCAATGGAATAATTGTTAATATTATCTAGTCCTCGCCTCACTAACTTGAGACATTAGATACTGAGGCAGAGTTTAAAACAGAATAGTAGCAATGCAAAGCTGTAAAGAACCATGTGCATTTTCTGAGGGCCCCAGACACTTACCTCCTCAGGCCAAGTAACAGCAGTGTCAGTCGCTCAGTTGTGTCCGACTCTTTGTGACCCCACATGCTGTGGCCCCCAGGCTCTTCTATTCATGTGTTTCTCCAGGCAAGAATGCTAGAGTGAGTAGCCGTGCCCTCCTCCAGGGGGTCTTCCTGACCTAGGGATCGAACGCAGGTCTCCTGCAGTGAAGGCGGATTCTTTACCATCTGAGCCACCAGTGAAATCCCTTAAGTCAAACCTGCTCCCTATTCAACATAGACACACATCTCCAGCTTCAGTCTAGAGATACCCTGTGTCCTCAAGTGACATCAGTTTCACGCCCAGACAGCCTCATTCAATTGGAAGTGCTTATTTGGGTGAGGTAAAAATCTACCTTCTCAAAATGCCCACTCACTGAACCTGTTCTGAACATTGAAACACAAACAAATAAATGTTTTACTTAAAAGGAAAACTCAATTATTTAAAAATATGAACACGATTCCCTTAATTTTCCCTAAGCCTGTGTTGCTCAAACTCAGCTGTATCAGAATCTCCTGGAGTATTGCTAAAACACCATGACTGACTCCCAACCCCAGAGCATCTGATTCCATAGGTCTGGAGTGGTACCCAAGGATTACTTTTCCAACAAGTTCTCAGGTAGTGCTTGTCTGAGGATGCATTTTGAGATTCCCAGCTCCAAGCTAATCAGTTATCTCCACTGTACATTTGAGGCATAATTTCCTAATTGATGTCACTTCATTTGTCCTTTTTTGAATGCTTTAGAAATTTCTCTGTTAACGTTTTTACACTTTTTATATTTGCTCAAGTTTTCCTTAGTGGGCATGTATAGCTTTTTCTACTTGAGGGGGGAAAAAAAGTGCACATAAAAAATAAAGTTAAATAAAATAAAAGTATAATAATCAATATAAAGCAAGATGACTAAAATAATTTATCTCATTATCATGTTTTTGTAGCCTTTATGAAATATGTTTTATTTTAACTGGAAATAGTAAATTATTTCTGTTTCCATCAGTGATCACTGTGGTGATTGGGGAAAAACATGCCTTTTTGGAATTAACTTTACATTGCCTCTTTGGAGTTTATGGCAACATGAGAAAGCCTAAATTTATGAACTAAAGACCTGATTTTGAAACCCAGACTCACGGATGTCGTGGACACTGAGATGTGTTTTGACAGTGTATCTTTAGACGAGAGTTTGGTTTCCTCGGCTTTGACTGGCACTAAGGGGGCAATGTGTGTGTCCGCTAGTGGCTCAGTCGTGTCTGACTCTTTTGCCATCCCGTGGATGGTAGCCCACCAGGCTCCTCTGTCCGTGGTTTCTCCAGGCAAGAACACTGGAGTGGGTTGCCATGCCCTCCTCCAGCGGGTCCTCCTGACACAGGGATGGAACCTGGGCCTCCTGCATTGCAGGCTGATTCTTTACCATTGGGGCCACAAGGGAAGTCCCCAAATAGTAACAGCTCCCCTTCACACTCTGTATGGAAGTGAGGGGAAACACACTGACTGGTGTATCTATAAAGGCCTTGCGTGTTTTGCTATTATCTCCAATGTTTATTCACATGGACACTGCTTTCACTTTCTCATCTGGAATTCCATTTTGTGAGAAGAAAATCATATAAGCTCATTGCCTTTAGAAGTGTCTTCAGGCAGGAGCCCTTCACCGGCCAAGCACACTGCCTACACGTGTCATCTCACTCAACTTAACCTTCAGTTTCACCAAGGTAAAAATTGTGCCCTGTCTCCAGGGAAGGCCAAGTCTACACTCCATGAGCCTGTGGTCTGTGCCTCTCAGCTCCCCGGATTAGATGTGGTGGCAACGAGACTTCAGGTTCTCCTTGGAGACCACATTGATCAGTTGCTCAGTCATGTCTGTCTCATTGCAACCCTATGGACTGTAGCCCGCCAGGTTCCTCTGTTTGTGGGATTTCCAAGACAAGGATGTTGGTGTGGGTTGCCATTTTCTCCTCCAGAGTGGAGGCCACAGACGAAGCCTGTAACTCTACCTGTTTCTTGTTGTTGTTTTAGTATCATAGAGTGTGGATTTTTCCTTTGCATTTTGTTTTATATTGCAGCACAGTTGATTAACAGTGTGTTAGTTTTAGTCTTATAACGAAGTGGTTCATCTGTGCGTATACATGTATCTAATGTTTTTAAATTATTTTCCCAATTAGGTTGTTATAGAATATTGAAGTGTACACCCTAGAATAAGAAAGAATGGAGGTGATTTGAAAATAATTCCTTCTCCGTGGCTGACGAGAGAAAGAGCCCCAAAGTTTAGGAACATGACTTGGTGAAGCTCAAACTGAATAAGCCACAGGATGAGTTTTGATGGACGTGTTTGGAGTCAGGACGGGGTAATTTTTGAAGTACTGTGCAGACTTCTACTAACTCTTGGGGAAAAAATACATGGGGGTTCCTTCCTGAGTGTGCCACAGATGCTTCTCACACTTTCTCACATAACTCTCCTTGTAATCGTTCTGGAAATGTTCACAACTTATTTTCAGATGGCTCCTCTTTGTTCTATAGAACTGCTTTTCCACAAGAATGAATTAAGAAGGCTATCAGATACGATATTTTCACACTACTGTTTTAGGTAAAGATGCACTCACCAATTAACTCCACCAGTTTCTAATCAGAAAAAAAGTCACCTGGATGTTTTTGAATTGCCTCTGTGCTTGGCTGAGCCCCAAATAATTTGCCATGCATATAAGTACAGGATGATGCAGAAAGAAAAATGCATTTTCAAAAGAAAAATAGCTCCCTTATAATTCTCTACCATGTACAGCTCCTGCCACTTCATATCGAGTCTCTTCTTCCTCCTGTGCTGAGTGCCCCGAACTTTCAGTTCATTGCATTTTAAGTACAAGCTCTGCATTAACCTTCAAGTTACTTTTTGTTACTTACACAGACTTGCTTTCACTGTTCAATTAGTGTATTTTTCAACAGATTATTTTCAATTGGTATATTTGAAATATACTGATAATTGATGATTACATATATATTGATGCTGGATAATTTTATATATATATATATATTTGACATATTGGGGGTATAATGGGTTGGGATGGAACATGCCATCATTTTTCTATTTTAAGTTTTAAAAATTATTTTTTTTTAATTTAACAACTTTTCCCTTAGGGATAAAGCTTTCAGAAATAAGTAAAAGTCATTGTGAGGAATAAGTGTATATTTAAAACATATGGTGAAAAGACGTGACAGCTTACCCAGGCAGAGGGATAGAACTATGGAGCCCCTCTGCCTGATTTCTGGGATGAAGCAATTCTTTATTCCATTATATTTCACTGGATTTCCTTGTTCCCTCCCAGTCTGCAGGTCAAATATTAACACCTGAATAATGCCAGCTCTGTGAAAGGCAGGCTGGCTGGATCAGCTGCTTCTCAGACAGTCTTTAAGTGTGTTTTCAGCGTGTCTTCAGACAGTTATTTTTCCCTCTGTTCAATTTTGCTCATCTTACTTAACTTTTCAAGTGCTACCATTTCCTTTTTAAATGTGGTATTGAGAAGTGCAAACATTATTGAAAGAGAGACTCTTACTAGCATAATTGTGCATTATCTTCCTTTTATATTGCAGATGGAAAACATTAAACCTAGAGGGAATAGAAATCTGCTCAAGCAGATATTGACAGTACAATTTCCTTTAAAAATACTTACCTGTGGAGAAAAAAAATAGCATCTTTTTTAAAGGAAGTAACTTTCCATCATTTTTTAAAAGATCCAAATGACATAGGGAATTAAAATGCTATCTTCTGGGAGCCATACTTCCTTGAGGATGCTAACCTTTCCCTTTTGCAATTTGGTATTTTAGTGGGGAATTGGGGTGGGAGGGGGGACTCTTGTAAGTGGTATATCATAATTTGGGGATCAGAGGAGAACTTGGAGCGAGCCTCTGTCCAATGGCTTAGATTAAGTTATATTCACAATAATTACTTACCGAAAATTTAACAGTTTTATCTCAGCGTAATTGACAAAGGGTAAACTACACAGATTTAAAGTGTTCAATTTGATAGCTTTGACTGATGTGTAAAACCATGAAACCACAGCCAAAAGCAAGGGAGTGGACACCTTGGCCCTAACACCTTCCTCACCTCTGACCCTGGTCTCAGGCGACCTGCTTTCTGTGCCTGTGGATTCGTTCATGCTTTCTGTTCCACAGAGACGGGAGAAGCCAAACCTGCACGATTGTTTTTAGATTCATCCAGGCTGTTGCATGAATCATGGGCCCATTGCTTTTTATTACTGATTAGTCTTTGTGTGAACATATGCTTTCATTCAATTTGGGTAAATAAATAAAAATGGAATTTCTAAATAAGTAGAGATAGATGCCCATCTATTTTTAAAGAAATTGCGAAATTGTCTTCTAAATGTTTGTACCTGAAAAAAATAAATAAAACAAACACCTGGACAAAATATCTTGGTTCTTAAGCTAGTAGACAAGGTAGGCAGGTAATTTGACCCTTGTTACTCCAGTTTTGCCAGAAACGGAAAAATGATAATTACTTTTAATTAAAAAAGAACATTAAGGAGGACATGAGGTTTCAATATCATTTTCAAATATAGATGTGAGAAAAGATTTACATGGAGAGGCGTTAACCAGACTGGACGGTTGCGTTATCAGTGGTTCATATGGAGATCTGAAATTTCTTGTAACTGAACACTTTTGAAGTTTGACAAATGGTATCTTCATTCTAATGATAATTCTGATAAACAATAACCTTCAAAATATAAACTTTGCCTGTTATAAAGGGAAGTTTTTCTTTTGTGTAATTTCCATTGTGAAAGTTTTTTTCAACAGAGTAGTACTTTAATTTCCTGAGTCTGTCTTACAAGCTGGAATGCTTGTAGAAGCATTTGAAAAATACAAACAAAATTTATCATTTTCCTTTCTCTCTACAAACACGGTTCTTACAGAATGAATATAAGATGTGAAAATAAGTAAGTAAGCATAATTTGAGTTCAGAAGTTAAAAGGGGATGACGCTAGGGAGCTCTGCTCATCGGAGTTTTAAGGAGAATTGTCTAGCTTAAAACCTCTGGCAAGAAATGACGAGATACTGGCAAGGGAAACGGCTCATTGCTTTGCTCATCTTAGCGGCAGCTCCACACACGTGGAACGTAAGTACTGAGAATCTTCCTAAGATGCATTTTTGTTGCGTCTTCATGATACGGACTCCTCACTTTCCCTTCTAACCCTTCCTGCTGCCAGTCTCATCCCCAAATTTCATGGTATCTGTATCCTTTCAGAAAAGATTGCTCCTTGTCTGACTACTCCTAGAGTTATCTATCCAGTCTAACTACCCTCTTCCCCACCACACACATGCACCTTTCTGCTTCAGTCTTACCTCTGTAAAGGGGATCACCAGTAATTCAGACTGTAACCACCAAAGAAAAATCAACTCCCTAAAATAGCTGTCTCAGAAATCCCTAAAATCATCACGGTTCAAGGCTTGACATTTTGTCTTCATTAGCCCAGCTGTGTATCCATCATAAATTCCATCAAAGAGCTGACCATTTTCTCCTCACTGTTTTGAAAGTCTAATTTGAATATTAACTAACCCAGCAGTAATACAATTTGGGTTGTCAACAGCAGACTCCAAACTCAGAGACAGTTCAAATGACCATTATCTGGAAAAAAATGAGACAGAATGAAAAGCCATTTCTTATTAAGATGCTTAATTTACAAATTAAAATCTCCTCAAACCCTCATTTCAGAGTTGGCCCTATTTGGGGCATTGGTGATGGGTAATAAATATTGTTCTAAATTAATTTAAAATGTAGGATGATGAAATAATTATACATAAGTTGATATCTTTTCAAAATTTCTTAGAACTTTTACAATAGTGATAAGAGCAAAGCTGATGGGTCAATACAGGCTTATAAATAAACATATAGGTTTGCATAAAATTTATTTTTAAGTTTTTCTTTAACTATTGCTGCATAGACTTTATATCCAATCCCTCTTTCTAGATTGTAAGAAAACACTTGCTTTTAAGCATGTAGAGAAGTAGATGTGGCTGAGATTGGTGTGATTAACTCTTTTGAAATATATGTATGAACTAAGATCATACAGAGTGCTGAGGATTATGAATGACAGCTCTTGTCTTCCTGGTCTACAGAGGCTCAGAGTTGCTATCAGAGGAGAGCATCCATGTTAGAACAGTACTTTTGCAAATTTCAGAGACTGATGTCTCAACTTTTGTGGCAAATAACTTTGGATAATTGATGTTTCAGTCAGTCAGTTCAGTCGCTCAGTCATATCTGACTCTTTGTGACCCCATGGACCGCAGCACGCCAGGCCTCTCTGTTCATCACCAACTCCCGGAGCTTGCCCAAACTCATGTCCATCGAGTCAGTGATGTCGTCCAACCATCCCATCCTCTGTCGTCCGTTTCTCCTCCTGCCTTCAATCTTCCCAGCATCAGGGTCTTTTCCAATGAGTCAGCTCTTGCATCACATGGCCAAAGTATTGGAGTTTCAGCTTCAGCATTAGCCCTTCCAATGAATATTCAGGACTGATTTCCTTTAGGATGGACTGGTTGGATCTCCCTGCAGTCCAAGGGACTCTCAAGAGAACTCTCCAACACCACAGTTCAAAAGCATCAGTTCTTCGGCGCTCAGGTTTCTTTATAGTCCAGCTCTCATGTCCATACATGACCACAGGAAAAGCCATAGCCTTGACCAGATGAACTTTTATCAGAGATGTACTCTCTCTGCTTTTTAATATGCTGTCTAGGTTGGTCATAGCTTTGCTTCCAAGGAGCAAGCATCTTTTAATTTCATGGCTGCATTCACCATCTGCAGTAATTTTGGAAGCCAAGAAAATAAAGTCTCTCACTGTTTCCATTGTTTCCCCATCTATTTGCTATGAAGTGATGGGACTGGATGACATGATCTTAGTTTTTTGAACGTTGAATTTTAAGCCAACTTTTTCACTCTCCTCTTTCAATTTCATTAAGAAGCTCTTTAGTTCTTCTTTGCTATCTTCCATAAGGGTGGTGTCATCTACGTATCTGAGGTTATTTATATTTCTCCCAGCAATCTTGATTCCAGCTTGTGCTTCATCCAGCCTGGCATTTTGCATGATATACTCTGTATATAAGTTAAATAAGCAGGGTGACAGTATGCAGCCTTGACATACTGCTTTCCCAATTTGGAACCAGTCTCTTTTTCCATGTCTGGTTCTAACTGTTGCTTCTTGACCAGCATACAGGTTTCTCAGGAGCCAGGTAATATGGACTGGTAGTCCCATCTCTTGAAGAATTTTCCACAGTTTGTTGTGATCCACACAGTCAAAGACTTCGGTGTAGTCAATGAAGCAGAAGTAGATGTTTTTCTGGAACTGTTTGGTTTTTCTGATGATCCAAAAAATGTTGGCAATTTGATCTCTGGTTCCTCTGTCTTTTCTAAATTCAGCTTCAGTATCTGGAAGTTTAAGTTCATCTACTGCTGAAGCCTGGCTTGGAGAATTTTGAGCATTACTTTGCTACTTGGACTGCAAGGAGGTCCAACCACTCCATCCTAAAGGAAATTAGTCTTGAATATTCATTGGAAGGACTGATGCTGAAGCTGAAACTCCAATACTTTGGCCACCTGATGCGAAGAACTGACTCATTGGAAAAGACCCTGTTGCTGGGAAAGATTGAAGGCAGGAGGAGAAGGGGATGACAGAGGATGAGATAGTTGAATGGCATCACTGACTCAATGGACATGAGTTTGAGTAAGCTCCAGGAGTTGGTGTTGGACAGGGAAGCCTGGTGTGCTACAGTCCATGGTGTCACAAAGAGTCAGATGACTGAGCAACTGAACTAAACTGAACTTGCTAGCATGTGACATGAGTGCAATTGTGTGGCAGTTTGAGCATTCTTTGGCAGTGCCTTTTCTTTGGGATTGGAATGAAAACTGGCCTTTTTCAGTCCTGTGGCCACTGCTGAGTTTTCCAAATTTGCTGGCATACTGAGTGCAGCAGTTTCACAGCATCATCTTTTAGGATTTGAAATAAGTCAACTGGAATTCTATCACCTCCTCTAGCTTTGTTCATTGTGACGCTTCCTAAGGCCCACTTGACTTTGCATTTCAGGATGTCTGGCTCTAGGTCTAAGTAATGTATAATTAGCACATTAGTTTTGTGACCATCTAACAAGGTGGTACTAAGTTGCCTTCTCCTGGTACTAACCCCTCACAAAGTTGATTCCCTCTCAGTGTGTATAGGACCTGTGACGTGCTTCTTACCAACAGAACATGGCAGTGGTAACAAGGCTCATGTGATTTCACGTATGCGACCACCTTATGCAAGACTGTAGCACTTGTTTTGCAAGTAGATCCATTTTCTTGTGGCTTTTAAGGAGCAAACTGTCATGTTGGAAGCATGGGTCACATGGCAAGAAACTTAGGGCAGCCTCCAGGCGACAGCCAGCGAGAGAATGCGCCCTCACTCCTGCAGCCTGCAGGGACCAGTGGGCGAGGAAGAGAACTTTCCCCCAGCTGAATCTCAGATCAGATCAGAGCCCTGAGAGACAAGGTATATGTGGATCCCAGAACTACAGAGACTATGAGAAACAAAATCATGTTCTTTAAGCTGATTAATTTGTGGCCATATTGTTACATAGCAGGTGATAATATAATATGCTATAAATTATTTGGCAAGTGCCAATTTGCAATTTAAAAAATGAAATATCAATGAATAGAATAGGAGGGAGTGTAAGCATATTTCATTAAAATTTCTCTTTAATTGTATCTATATAGTATACACACGTGTCTCTATTATGTCATAATGTAATTGCATTTCATAATGTGAATTGTGATTAAAAAATTGATTAAAATAAAACACCAGAAAAGGCCTCTTGAAGTGTTAAATGTGATGTTCTCATGTGTCCAGGTCCGCTTCACTGCCTGCAAATCCTGCAGCAGTGTAGGACCAGCTCTGAGAAGGTTGGTCTTATCACTTGAGGACTTTTAGATCTTGAAGGTGTAATAGCAAGGTGATACCTGGAATAAATTATACAATTACCCAGAATTCAGTAGTCAATTTATAAACCTATGGAGACAGAACCAGGCAAGATTTTAAGTTCTACATTAGATCTCCTCCCACCCAAATGTACTACTCATATCACAGACGGTAGTGTATGACTTCGGATTTTACATAGGCAACTTAATTTTTTAATATTTATTCGCTCATCTTACTGGATATTCAGAAGAAACACCAACGCTACTGCTGCAGTTGGGATCAATGTTAAGCAGTGCTCGTTTTCAGCAGAGCACTACGCCGCCATGATGGCATGTGAATAAGGCAAACAGGAGGAGGGTGATTTGAAAACGTCCGAAACTTGGGCAACCCTTTTGCAGGCCAAACTTAGGTTTAGCAGAAAATGGGAGCTCAGAGAGGTTAGGAAGACTTGCCTTACTCACTGTTGCTCCCTAGATAAAGCATTGGAGACAAGGAATGTGCCATTGCCCATGTTTATATCAATGGTAGACTCCTTGAATTAGATTCTTGTACTGTAGGGAATGTGTGTGTGCTTGTAATGTGGGTAGAGTACGAGGCGGGGGAATGTGTGTTTTCTGGGAATTTCTATATCAGACACTGTGTTAGACATAGCCAGAAAGACAGCTTCTGGCCCTTTCAGCTTACAAATTAAGAGGTGATCATATCAGTAATTAATCATGCTCCCCAATGATCAGTAAATGATGAAATTGTCATCAGAAGCCTGTATTGAGGGTCATGTAGAAGATACGAAAGAATGCTGGCTTTTACACTGGAGGACGTGGGTTCAGAACCTAACACCACAATTTACTGGTTTTATGACCCTGGGCAGTTAAACCTCTGTGAGCGTCATCTTTCTCATGGATATAGTAGAGACTGGAGTCTCTTTTTCACAAATTGTGTGTCATTTAGGGTTCTCTGGCCTGGTGGGCTGCCGTCTATGGGGTCGCACAGAGTCGGACACGACTGAAGTGACTCAGCAGCAGCAGCAGCAGCAGAGGAATAGAATCAATAGATTTGTATATGTAAAGAGATTCAGGGAACTGGCTCGTATGATTATGGAGACTGGTAAGCCCAGCACCTGCAGGGTGGGCTGGCAGACTGAAGACCCCCAGTTGCAGTTCAAGCTCAGGGCCACGTGCTGCACAGGCCTTCATGCTTGGGGAGGTCAATTTTTTGTTCTAGTCAGTCTTCAGCTGATTGCACGAGGCCCACTCACATTATAGAGAGGAACGAGCTTTATTGTAAGTCTACATTTAAAGATTAATCTCATTCAAAAACACCCTCACAGAAAAATCCAGAATGAGGTCTGACTACAAATTTGAGCACTGAGGCCCAGCCAAGTTGACACATTAAAAGCTGCCATGCCAAGTCCAGCCCCATGAATTTGGTACCCATACACAGACCCTTACCTGTCCTTAATCACCAAATAAAGACAATAGCAAGGTCATATTTTCACCTGACATGGTGTAACTATCCTGTGTACCCGTGAAAACATACTAATCCCTTCCTCAGGAGGGACGCAAAGCCCTTTGATGATTTTTACTCATTTCTTTGATATCTCAGAATTTAAACACTACAATGTAAAACTGACTCTTAAATACTATGATATATTTTCAATACATCTTATGTTATATGATAAGAGGATAAGAAAGAAGAAATAAAGATATTAGCTATAAAATAATATATTACAGAATAAAGCGATACATTTATATCCCGCGTTGCAGGCAGATTCTTCACTGCCTGAGTCACCAGGGAAGGCCAGATTTGTATGTAGTATGTGCTTATACATTTTGGTAAATGATAGATTGTGTGTGCCATAGTCAGGAGCTTCTTTATTTCTATATAAACATCATTCTACTGAATTGCTTATATTTTAGGCCATGCAAGCACAATTGTAGAATTCTTGGCAGAGGAAGTCAGAGCTTTTATATTTTTAAGAATCTGAAACTAATACCTTAAAATTCTTCAAGCAGGTAATGAAATAGACCTAAAGGTAATGAAATAGACCCTAATTTCATGAGAATTAGGCAGATATACATACATATACATATACATATGTATATATCTCTGAATTATTTGCCCTAAAATGGTGATAATGATGATTGCGTGTGTGTGGTGGGGGCGGTGTATACACAGTCAGCTTTCTGTATCCATGGTTCCACATCCTCAGATGGTAAATATTCAGAAAAAAAGTCCCAGAAAGTTTCAAAAAGCAAAATTTGAATTTGCTACATGCTGGCAACTATTTATATTTCATTCACAAATACTTACATGACATGTAGAGTATATTAGGCAGCTTATGCCATCGAGAGATGATTTAAAGTATTGGTAGTGTGTACACAGTGTGTACACAGGAGACCAGTCCTGGGTGTTCATTGGAAGGACTGATGCTGAAGCTGAAACTCCAGTACTTTGGCCACCTCATGCAAAGAGTTGACTCATTGGAAAAGCCCCTGATGCTGGATGGGACTGGGAGCAAGAGGAGAAGGGGACGACCGAGGATGAGATGGCTGGATGGCATCACTGACTCGATGGACTGAGTCTGAGTGAACTCCAGGAGCTGGTGATGGACAGGGACGCCTGGCCTGCTGCGATTCACGGGGTCACAAAGAGTCGGACACAACTGAGCGACTGAACTGAACTGAGCTGAACACAGGTTATATGCAAATACTGCATCCTTTTATATAGGGAGTTCAACATCTGAGGATTCTGGTACGGGAGGGAGTGTCCTGGAACCAATCGCCAATGGATACTGAGGGATGACTGAAAGTGTATATGTGCATAAGTTGACTTTTAAATCTACAGCATCTGATACCTGGAACTTAATGTAATTCTTTCAAATGTTCAATCTAACTATATATCCACTGTTAACTGAAAATCCTGTTAACATTATATATGTTATGCCCGTTCTATCCTAGCTTATCTGAAAAATAAAAATAAAATGGGACTTTGAGCATTTAATCCAGATATAAGATAAACTGTTCTACTCCGACATCCCTTGCATTTATGTTCTCTTTTCCATCTATGGCTGTCCTGATGGCTCAGACCATAAAGAATCTGCTTACAGTGCAGGAGATCTGGGTTTGATCCCTGAGTTGGGAATATTCCCTGGAGGAGGGCATGGCAACCCACTCCAGTATTCCCTCCTGGAGAATTCCATGGACAGAGGAGCCTGGTGGGCTACAGTCCATGGGGTTGCAGAGTCAGACATGACTGAGCGACTATCACTTTTTTCCACTTATAAACTGTCCTTTCTCTAACATGGCAAGAAACAAATGACTATGGTAAAATTCTACTTCTTCTTGCATAACACCCTTCCTAGTTCCATGGTATGAGTATATTATGTAGGAAATATTTTTTTCCCATTAACTAAATTCCTTCACTTTTCGAATGATTTTTTTTTTTTTTAAGAAAAGCTCTCCAAACCTCATGATCTTCAGAAAATATCTCCTCACATAGAAATGCTTAAGCCATTAGCTGGCACCACAGACATTAGAAAGCACTTACTCAGACAGGTCTACACGACATTCTTTCTCTCGTGCCCACATCTCTTCCACACGGCTCAGGCAAACATGGTGAGCATGAGGAAGGTGTCGCTCACACACCTGCATGGAAGTCTACGGAACTCTTGCATACCAAGAAGGCTAGTTCATATTATATCTTTCCTCCCAGCCCAAATTACAATAATCATATGGTTAATGATTGGGAATTTAAATTCTGCTTTTTTATTTCCAATCATTATGCTAAGATCAGAGAAATAAACAAACTTTTAGTGGTGTGTAGGGAAAGAAAACCTTTTCAAATTCACCCAGTCAAGTTATTCTGAATCTAATCTTTCTATGTCTTGCAAAATCAGCTATATCTGGTTGTTTTCACAATTTCCTGATTAAATCTGTCAATAGATTTTCTACTGCTCATTCTGATATTTATCCAGAGCATTAATGAACTCCACCTCCTGTGGCTCCATAAATATTTCTATTTTATTATAAAAAACAACCTTTAATTGGACTAAAAATAGACTTGCAGATCTATCTGCTCCACCTAAGTAGCAAATTAACTTTTTTAGCTCTGAAGCCACCATTTATTTATTCATAATTCACTGATATTTCTTGCTTGCCTACCACATGACAGACACCATTCCTGGGTGTCAGTATTAAGTGGTTAAAAAAGCATGCAGGCTACTCTGTCATGGATCTCAGATTTGGTAAGAAAGAGAGTTAGTAAGCATTTACCAACAAAGCAGAAACTTCTAAGCATGACAAGACCTGCAGGGATATAGAACAGGAAACCTGGAACACCGTGAATAGATGGAGAATGTGGGCAAGGTGAGCCAAAGAAGCGTGACCTAGAAAGTCCTCTTAGAAAAGCTTACATCTGAACTGGGGCCAGGAAAAGGAGAAGGAGACACCCAGGCAAAGATCAGGGAGAGATTTTGCAGATAGCATGAAGGTGTGCTGCCGAGCTCAGGGTCAGTTACCTGGTATATGTGAGGACAATAGAAAAGAGACCTGACTGGGACAAAGTAAACAAGTAACGACAATTAAGAAGAGGTGGATAATTTTTCAACTTTCATGGCAAATGACGGGAAAAAATGGAAACAGTGACAGACTTTATTTTTTTGGGCTCCAAAATCACTGCAGATGGTGACTGCAGCCATGAAATTAAGAGACACTTGCTCCTTGGAAGAAAAGCTATGACAAACCTAGACAGTATATTAAAAACCAGAAACATCACTTTACTGACAAAGGTGCAGATAATCAAAGCTGTGGCTTTCCCAGTAGTCATGTGCAGATGAGAGATTTAAACCATAAAGAAGGCTGGGCCCCGAAGAATTGATGCTTTTGAATTGCGCTGCTGGAGAAGATGTGAGAGTCCATTAGACAGCAAGCAGATCAGACTGGCCAATCCTAAAGGAAATCAACCCTGAATATTCATTGGAAGGACTGACGCTGAAACTGAGGCTCCAATACTTTGGCCACCTGATGCAAAGAACTGACTCATTGGAAAAGACCCTGATGCTGGTAAAGATTGAGGGCAGGAGGAGAAGGGGGCGACAGAGGATGAGGTGGTTGGATGGCATCAGCGACTCCATGGACATGAGTCTGAGCGAGCTCTGGGAGATGGTGACAGTGAAGCCTGGTGTGCTGCATGCCGTCCATGAGGTCGCAAAGAGCCGGCATGACTTAGCAACTGAACAGCAACGAAATGTCTTTTCAACCGCTCGTCTCTAATAATATCGGCTAAGAGACTTCCCTGGTTGCCCAGTGGTTAAGAATCTGCCTTCCAGTGCCCCGGAAGTGATTTAATTCCTGGTTGGGGAATGAAAATCTCACATGCCATGCAGCAACTAAGCCTCGTGTGCAACCTCCGTGCCCACAGGTTCTAGAGCTCGTGCACCAATTAGAGAAGTCCCTCACGCAGCAATGAAGACCCAGCACAGCCAAAAATAAATGAATTAAAAAATAATAATTCGGTTAAAATGAATTGGTTTCTGAGTATGAGCCCTAGTACCCTCATTCACTTCTTATTTCAATAAATTTCAAATAACCATGTAAGGAGGCTAGCTTTTATTATTCTCAGTTTACAGTGGACTGAAAGTGATATCGCTCAGTCGTGTCCAACTCTTTGCGACCCCATGGACTGTAGCCTATCAGGCTCCTCCGTCCATGGGATTTTCCAGGCAAGAGTACTGGAGTGGGTTGCCATTTCCTTTTCCAGGGGATCTTCCCAACCCAGGAATCAAACCCGGGTCTGCTGCACTGCAGGCAGACGCTTTACTGTCTGAGCCACCAGGGAAACCGCACAGTGGACTGAGCTGAGGTTCAAAGAAGTGAGTTGCTGAAGGATATTTAACTATATTTAATTGTAAGAAGACCAACCCAAACTGCACCAGGCTGACGTATTCAATAAATTTCAAATAACCATGTAAGGAGGCTAGCTTTTATTATTCTCAGTTTACAGTGGACTGAAAGTGATATCGCTCAGTCGTGTCCAACTCTTTGCGACCCCATGGACTGTAGCCTATCAGGCTCCTCCGTCCATGGGATTTTCCAGGCAAGAGTACTGGAGTGGGTTGCCATTTCCTTTTCCAGGGGATCTTCCCAACCCAGGAATCAAACCCGGTCTGCTGCACTGCAGGCAGACGCTTTACTGTCTGAGCCACCAGGGAAACCGCACAGTGGACTGAGCTGAGGTTCAAAGAAGTGAGTTGCTGAAGGATATTTAACTATATTTAATTGTAAGAAGACCAACCCAAACTGCACCAGGCTGACGTCCTTAACCAGTAAGTTACACTGCCAATCTGACATCTTTTCTACTAATAATTTTAACTGTCATTAGCTTGTTTTATATATTGCTTTGTAACACTTTGGTGGTAAGGCTACCACTTAGGCTATCCAGGTGGCTGAGTGGTCAAGAATCCACCTAACAATGCAGGACACAGATGCGAATTCGATCCCTGGGGTCGGGAAGATTCCCTGGAGGAGGAAATGGCAACCCTCTCCAGGATTCTTCCTGGAAAATCCCCTGGACAGAGAATCCTGGCAGGCTCCAGTCCATGGCGCTGCAGAAGAATCGGCTACAACTGAATGCAGAGCACAAGGCCGTCAGGTGCGGTACCTGCCCATCTGTAGTACTTACTTGCTGCGCAGGAGGCAGGGAGATGCCAGTAACTGTTGCAACTAACGCCCATCTCCCCCCGGAAAGCCCTGATTTGTGGTATTGGTTGATTCTCCCGGTATAACTACTCTCACAATGGTTTATTTCAACTTAGCAATGAGTCATCTGCTCAATGCCCAGGTGAGTGGGGATGTGCCCACTCAGCTCCTAGGAGCCAGTGTGAACAGCTTTCGATGTAGGAAAAGCCCAATGGTCTTGGAAGAAAACGACCCTTAGGAAAACAGTTTGGAATCTCCTTGCTGAAAGTCAGACTCACAAAGACCTTTCAACAAAATGGGTTGTGTTACTCTCTAGCCTCTAAGCTTAGCATCTGGGGAAGGGGGAAAGCAGAGCATCAAGAAACAGGTGACCCTGACTTGTGCCAGTGAGATTTTTATCGCTGCCTTCTGAAACGCTTTGCCCTCAGGTGTGCTTGTTGTTCAGTGAGCTGTCTTCTCACATGTAGCACACATAAATGTGATTTCAAATGAAGAGGCACAGCACCTTAGGTGCCTATATAAGTTCAGGATGGTTTCGCTAATTGAGAATTTAGGAGACCAAGCCCCCGGATATGGTACCTAAGGAATCATTTTACAGCATGGAAGACATTAGACAATATGGACCTCCTATGAAAGAGCAGGAATCTTTGTAGTGGGGGTGGAGAAACTGCCTTCCAAGTGCACATTCCAGCGTGGAATCGCCAAGTAATAACTCACGGCAGAGATGCGGCATATGTTCTCGCGGAAGAGTGGGAGTCGCAGGACACAGAGAGCACGTAAGCCGCGGAACCTCCGTGAGTTACGGCACCTCATTGCCGTTATAAAACATCTTTATTGGGAGGGAAAACGCAATATTTTGGTAGAAGGAGATGAAGTGGGTAGTCTGGATTGCTCACTTATGGTAGAATGTGCAATTTTACAGCTGGGCTATGCCCGTCTGCTTTGTGTCTTCCCCGACTCACAGCCTATCCGGAGCAGACATTGAATATACACAGTTTAATCCATAAAGCAATCAAAATGTTTAGGCAGAACTTGGGAAATGGAGAAGTTTATGAAAAGGAAGACTTTACATCGCCACAAAGTGCTCAAGCATCTCCCTTTTGAAATTAAATTTGCACTATGTTTTAAAAGTCATGCTAGTGGTCATTGTGTTTTTTCTTGGGATAATTTGACTAATTCACTTATATAAAACATTTTATTATTATTTTTTTAACTGCCAGAGTTTAGAAGTTGCTGCCACTTTCTTAGGGAAGTTTCAATGCTGAGAACACATCGCTGGAGTCGGGTGCAGAAATCTAGCGCCCCAGGATCACTGAAGCTTACCGCAAATGTCTGCGTTGCTTCCCAGGGTTACAGTGGCAAAGAGGCTGGCTTGCACAATCTTCAGAGAAAGGCGTATTGGGTCTGAATTTTGAGAGCTTGAAAGTTTGACGAGTTTGCAAGGAAACGGACCGTGCGAATTCTTCAGTAAGGTGCATGAGGAGAAGGGATTTTTCCCCTTGGAGCACAGCAGGAAAGGCATACTCTCACCAAAACAATTTACAATCTAATGTTTCTGAGTTTTTCATGTTCTTTCTCGTGAGAGGACAAGTTAGAAAATTTGAACCCTTTATCTGCTTGGCAAATCAGACTATCGAAGTAACAAGAGTGAGTTTTATAGCCAAAGAACAGAGTCTCAGTGAAGGAAGACGTGACTCAGAGCCCTCTGCTGAAAAATGCATGGTATTTAAAAGTCTCTACACCTTATTGCTTTCATCAAAGGGAATATAATTCCTTTCTGCAAACATTTAAGAGTGATTTCATATACTCTTTCTTTCTGAAACCATCTGATAATTTTGTTGAAATGTTCCTTTAAAATATTTTGACTCTCAATCAGATGTTGAGTTTCTGAAAGGAGGTCATGATTTCATTGATATGAGTCTGGAATGTCATTATTTTCCTCTTATAAATTTGATCAGTTAAAAAAAAATACCATAAAATGCCCTGGTAATTTCCTGTAAGAGAGTCTCCTAACATCTATGTTTAGGAAAAAAAAAAAGTTTCAAGCCTTACTTTGAGTTGATATGCATTGCCAGTAAGATTTCTCTGTTATTGTCTTTAAAAAAGCATGCAAATATCTTTCCTATTTGGAGTTGTTTTCAGGAAATATGGACTCGTCTTTCTCTCTCTTGCTACCTCCTGGCTACACTCACTGTCTCTGCTATTTGTGTACCTACATTATTCATGCTTACAAGCCCAGCTGTAAAACAAAAATAGAGGGAATGAAGGAGTTCTAAGGATCAACATAAAAATACGGCCTGAACTCCAGCCAAACCTTGAATCTAACTTCCTCTACGTAGTTCACCACTTTCTTATTTCATACAAAATTTTAGTAGCCAAGGAACTTCTTTTCTGAAAACCTGACCATCTGAAATTAAACTTTATACTCAGGACTCTTCTTAATTAAAATGATATAATATTTTATGTCTTCTTTAGATCACTAGGTTCCCTGTAAAACGTGGAAAGTTTTTGTATCAATCAAAAATGAAGAAAGTGTCTAGCTTTGATTTTCTACTTCTAAACATTTAGGTCTCTTTATTTTTATTCAGTCACTGGTCTGAAACTCTTGTGTGGTTGTCTTTGAAGCCATAAAAAAAAAAAATTAGTACAGAATGGCTCCAACTTTGCTGTGCGAATAATCTGGGAGATACAGCCCTCAGGGACCATCGCGGGCTGCTGCTGCTGCTTCTGATGCTGGTAAACGGAAAACTGAAACATCACCGACACAGCGAAAAAGCACAGTCAACTTTACATCAGAGTCATTGTTCCTGCTGTAATGTACTGCGTTCTACACACAGTAGTGACTGATCTGGGTTAGGGGGAGAAACATTTCTCAACTCGTTTTATCAGTACCAGAGCTTCACGTGTATGTAACACAGAATTAGGTATGTGTCAGAGCTCAACACTGGGACTCAGAGGTCTCCAAGCCTGGAATGAGAAACATATAGTTCGTTGGCAATCAGAGGCTTCTGTAAATTCTCTCGAGCTGATTCACATGGCTGAGTAGAAAAATGTGTATTCCTCACTGAGCTCCAACCGGCAGCTTCCTAGCTTTCTGCCATCAATTGTACTGAAATCATTGTCAATTAATCAACTGGAAGAGCAAACACCTGCCCAATTTATTATTTTTTTTTACAAGTAATTAAGGGGTCCAATAAAGCAGCAGGAGTAGATACATTTTCAGGTAAAAGCCTATGTCAGAACTGGCATGTTTCTGAGCAATGCCACACCGGAGGAAGAAGGGGAAGACAGAGAGAAAGAGAGAGAGAGGAAATATACTCGTCTTTTGACAACAAACAGCCACAGAAATGTTTGAAATGTAGAACAAAGAGGCTTGACGAGCAACGATCTTTCCTGCCTAGCATTCCAGCACCTGCAAGGCTGCTGGAGAGCGTGAATGTGAGACGTATGTAGGTCGCTGTTGTCACGTAGGCGGCGTAGGGGCCGTTGGCCTGGGTACAGACAAGGAGCCTCCATCTCCCAGTTTTACATCTACTTGGTCAGCCAGACCACAGGGAGGACTTGAAAGCTTGTCTCTCCTCCGCCAAGAGCGAGAGAGCGAGCGCGCGAGGCAGCAGGGTGGCAGAAGCCCGCACATCCTTGCACGAAACAGGTGGTGCTCTAGTTAGGATGCCATCTTTGCTATTTAGGGTTCCTGTGATCTCTGGAAGGACGGGTAAGCGATAGGGTGCGTGGGATGGAACTGCACAAGCATCCCCAGCACTCCGAGCCGACAGGCTCCGTGCGACCTGGCACTCCGCACACCGAGATGGGTTATCTCAGCAAGCCGGCTGCAGAGCCTCTGTGAAATTGGGGTTACCACATTTAGCTGTGGGATTACAGCACTGAATACCACAGATAGGAGATAATGCCTCAGGCGTGCGGCTGTGGCAACGTGAGCCTTGCAAGACTAATTACGGCAGACCTGGGGGTTCGGGGCGGTGGAGGTGAGACAGGGCGCGGAGTGGGTAACGCGAGGTGGCTTGTGGCTTGCTGGCGGCAGTCACGGCACACCGGCTCCCCCAGATCGGTCCCCCACCTACACTGACAAACCCAAACAAGGCTGTAAAATGTCATTTTGCGCCTCCAACTTTTCCAAGGCAGACAGCAATAAATCAGAATTTATTTTCCTCAACAGGAGTCCTACAGGCCCATAAAAAGGGCAGAATTTATTTTTATTTTTTTCCTCTTACTTTTAACCATCCTTTTAGAGGCTGAAATGACAGGTTAAAATTTCTCTCCAACGGCACCATCTGAATGTTTTCTTTAGTGATCCAGAGCCCATTGATTCCAGTGGCCAGAAGCTCTCAAGATATTTATGAAATAAGTCATCGCCTCTTGGCATCCTACCAAAAACTGTGTTTCTTCACGTTTTTGTTAGTGAGCTTTGCATTTCTCATTGCATTTCTGTTGAATAATCTCCCCAATGCTTGGACAAGTCCTGGACAAATTGGGAAGAATCCAGGGTAGAATTGGACTGTGGCAATGATTCTTGCTGGTCCAGCTGCCCCAGATTTTGAACCAGCTCACATTTCCATATCTCAACATTTCTTCCTGACTTACAAAGACAGTTCAAATACTAGATCAGCTTAGAAAGCTCATTCTACATGTCTCACTTTCCTACAAGAAAATCTATGCCCTACTCATATAACTGGGTAGTTATGAAGTTCAAAGGCAAAAAGGTGTTTATCAGGTAACCGAATTATTTGCAGTGTACTGTTGTAATCTCTTCTCCAGTTCTCCCAGGTGTAGCACTTCTTGATCTTGGAGAAACGTACAACAGTGGGATTTCGGTCATCTAAATGACGTAAATTGTCTAGAGACATTTTTTCAGTATCCTGAAAAAATACTAGGCATGGCAGTCATCAGCGCTTTTCCTAGTTATTTTAGAACCTCTGCCTTTGAGGTCCGCATTGGGATTACATTTCCCACCCTCTTGTGTTTGAATGGGACCATCCGCCTGGTTCTCTGTGATTACTTGTGATCAGAAGTGCTCTGAGTCACCTCTGGTTGAAGGCATTCGCGGGTCAATATGTGTGAGACTTTTCAGAGCCTTCTCTGAACTGGCCCACGTTATACGCCTGCTCTTTTTCCAGGTTTGGTCCATGAGTGACTGCAAGGAACACGACACTCCCGCTTCTCCTTGAGGACCTGCTGGGCAGGGTGCATGAGCTGGAAATGCACCTCTCCTGAAATAAACCACTGAGAGCTGGGGGGCTCTTTGTTACCTCATGACAACCTTGCCTATCCTGACTGTTAAACTAGTTCACGGGGACTGCAGTGCCTGGGCTGTGCAAACAGGGATGCAAGAGCAAACTAGTTTGTGGAAAGTTAGTTCAAACAAAACTAAATAAGCTACCTGGGCAGTTTCAGATTCACTAAGGGCTGGTGAATCTTCACAAGGCTGTTGTAAAGCAATGAAAACATCCTCAATATTGTATTCTCTATTTGAAAATCATCCCAAAGGCCTTACCTTCCAAGAAATGCATGTCAACTCTTCACCACCCCAGCAGGCTTCATCCTCATCTGAGGGCTCCCTGTAAACCAGTTTCTCTGAGGAAGTCAATGAATTCCTTTTCCTCTTGAGTCTCAAAGGCAAGTGTGTGATATTTTGCACGTGAAAGAGAGCAGGGTGTTATTCTCTAGAAGATGATATATTTTCTAAAAAGGTAGGTTTTCACATTTTCCTGGCTCACTAATTTCTGTTCTCTTACTGATCAAGAAAACACACTTCGTTTATGAGAAAAACGCATGTAACAAAGAGAAGCCAACACACCAAAGAAAGCAGCTGCTGCCAAAGGCTGGCTAATTGAAACATAATTCATTAATTCCAAACAGAACTCACTTTGTGTGCACGCACACACACAAAACACAAAGTCACACGTGCAGAAACAATTCTGGTCTCATAACCTTTCCATGGTTGCTTTTATGCTCCCTTGTCTGGCAGTGTTTTCGCTGCACTTGAGACACTGGGAACCTCTATTGTCCTCAAAGCTAAAGGTGATCCCTCACACTCAAAGTCAGTGACAGTGTTGTTTTTTTTTTTCCGTGACTCTCTTCTGATGTAGGATGATTTATAGATGACCACATAACAAAGCATTCTGTCCCTCAGTGGTGTCTTGTATTTGGAGAAGGTAATCAGAACTTCCTTCTCAAAAGGTTCACCTTGATGCAAATGGAAGATATTCTTTTTCCAGAGACTCCAGCTTCATTTTTTCCTCAAAGTCATCTTGCATTGCTGGAGCTAATTTGGTCTTGAAAAGTAACCACTTAGGTGAAAAACCGGAGTGTTTCCAAGCCTTAGGCTGCAGGTGGCTGAGATAAAAGTCAATCCCAAGCAGAGGAGGAGGGAAAAAGTAAAAGGAAGAAAAAATGAAGTGGAAGGAAGGGAGGAAGGAAGGTGGTCGGAAGGGAAGAAGGAAGGAAGGAAGGAAGGGGAGAAGCAAATTCTGCAGATTCTGCACTCGTTTATTCTCTGAGTTGACACGCGAGCAGCCCAGATCCTATCAGATAATACACACATTTAGAAATCCCGTCTGCACGTGTCTCCATTCCTACAGCCCATTCTGCCTAGCTAAAAAACATCTTTTTTTTTTCCCGAAAATCTGTTTCCTTCTTACATAGTCCAAATGTTAGAATGTGGTTTGAATTCTTTTTTGAACATTAATTTAAACAGTATGGGAATAGATCAGCCCTTATAAGTCTAAATAAAACTTCCTTTGACATATATAATATGGTGTGCTTATTTGGAGGCTAATGGAGTTGGAAAGAAAAAGTGCGAAAGAGTTAAATACAGAAAAGAGTAAAGCTTCGTGGAAGTTCTTTCTTATAAAAGTTTAATTGCTGTGTATTTTTTTTTTCTCATCCAGGCTTTTTAGCAGAAATTTACAACAAAGCTTTAAACTGGATTTTAGACCAGCATTCCAAAGTTCCGATATTTTGACCTGAGTAGAAAAAAATGCAAATAACACAGTGCCACTTAGTGGAAAGGGGAAAAAAAAACGTGGATGAGAAAGAACGTCAACAGGCATCCGGATCGTTGTCTGGAATTACAGATACGAGTCATGTTTGACATTGAGATGCTAGGCCTGTTGATGGCTTTCAATCACGCTAAACTTCTGCCACAATAATAAGTAAATTGTGTCACTTGCCATCACAACAAACATTTCCAAAAAGATCACAGAGGAATCCATTCCACACTGATAGTTTAGAAACATTATAAACTCTATTTGCTCAAGGAGAGGAATTTTATGACTTCTTAAGGTGAGATAGTCCCATAAACTCTGCAACGGGTTTGGTAGCGATGTGAATTATAATCACTTCTCCTCTTGGGCTCTATAGAACGACTGTCTTCTCTACATTAAGGTGGACGTCACATCCTTAGAAAAGCTGGTGGAGCATTCATGTGCAAAGATTTTTAAGGACCTTGAGAAAGCCAAGAGGTAAGACCCCGTCTCTCCAGTTTCTGGTGGTCAGCAGCCAGGGCCACCAACTGAGTTTGCACGCTGAAAGTTCTGTTTCCATTAACAATTAAGGTCTCATAGGAAGCTTTTTGTACCTCTTATCACCTTATTCTTGGGTGAATTCTGTAGCACCTTGCGCCTCTGCGCACTGATTAAAGGCATTCATCAGCCATCAAGCTACCAAGCAGCGTTGCATGGTTTCAGTGGTTTGCGAAACACAGCACGTGCTGACCAGCGCGCTGCCTCTATTTGTGTGTATGTAACTCGACACCTAGCAAAGAGCGTCAGGGCACTCTTTCCCTCTTCTACGCCCACCTGTTCTCTGTTGGAGTTAGAGCTTATTTCTCCAGCTCTGAAGTGCTCTGAAAGTCTGTTCCTCCCACCACCTCTCAGATTCCCAATACTTACAAAAAGCTACCCTTGGATACTAGATTCTTTTGACAACCTGCCCCTGAGAGTTCCCACTTTAGCCCTCACCTAAGCAACTAGAAGCAAGATATATTCAAAAGTCTGTGCCTTCCGCTGGGTCCAGTTGTGGTCTTCCCAGGACTAGGGGTGCTGGATGCAGATGGGCACACTGATGGTTTTCCAGAAAGTCGTTGAGACATCCCAGACAGCTCTTCGGGAGTCAGCAAGGAATCAAAGATGAACAGCACTCCCAGCTCTTAATCAGAAGCTCTTTCTGCAAGAAAAAAAGAGAAATTAAAAAAAAATGTTCCTACATTACCTACAGTGTTGTTAATGTAACTTTCTATTTACATAATATGCAAAAAACGCTGTCTGCAAACTGCAGTAATCTATATGGAATGAGGACAAAAGATACTGATTTCTCTAAAATGTTCTTGTTAAGGAATAATCAAGAAGTTAGAACCTCTAATCTTGCAGTCAAAGCAGAAGTTTGAGGGATTTTTTTCTCTCTTTTTTTTTTCAGTTTGCTCATGTATATATATTCTCATGCACAGACGTGTACAGACAGATTTACAGATATCAAATATGTCGTCTTTAACATTCAGGAACTAAATTAAACTGCAAAGAAAAAGTTAAAGTTCCCAGGAAAGGAAACATTTATTCACTTTTGGTTTAGCCTTAAGCACTTCCAGCAAGTTTGCTCTGTTGTCTAAGGAAAAGTGAAGGGTGTGTGTGTGAGGGTGTGTGTGAGAGGTGTGTGTGTGTGTGTGTGTGTGTTCCTGGAAGAGGAAGAGAAGCAGGAGTGGGTAGATTCGAAGAGTGAGGCGGGACAAGAGAGGAAGAGAGAGGGGAAGCAGAGAGGGAGGCAGAGAGCAAAGGAGAAGAGATGACAGGCAGTAGTTAACTGGGCTGCAAGGGAATAATGGGGAGAGAAAAGATGAGAAAGAGAAGGAAGGAGGGAGGAGGAAGACATTTCCAGATGTACTTTCTACTCCAGATCGCTGCACCCTCCAGTTCATCAGCTTAAGGCATATTTTGCTGTGAGTTGAGTCAAAGGAAGCTCTTGGAGAAGGAAATTCCAAGAGCAATGCTATCTAGGAAAATGCCCAGCTGCCTCCTGATGTTGTCTTCCATGAACATCATGGAGAGAAACCCTTTCTAGGGCAACACAGCACCAAACTAGACAAGGACATCTAGAAGAAAACTCAGCACCTGGAATTTCATTTGCAGATAAGTCAGCAAGGACACCTTCTCACTGGGACCACTTTGGAAATAGCTGCCTGCTATACCAACATGAACTTCCCAGAGCAGGAGCTCAGAATTCAATAAACTGACAGTCTTGACAAACCAATGAATATTTTACTGAGCTCTGTGTCCTCGGAGTCCAAAGATGTGCTAAATTCATGTGTGAAAATGGGAATCATCGAAAGGTTTCAGACTGACAAGTGCGTATTTTAGGACTTTATTTGCTATTAGAGCTTCACTCGGAGTTCAGCATGAAAGTTGAAAGTGTCAGTCACTCAGTTGGGTCAAACTCTTTGCAACCCCATGGACTGTAGCCCACCAGGCTCTTCTGTCCATGGGATTCTCCAGGCAGGAATACTGGAGTGGGTTGCCATGCCCTCCTCCAGGGGACCTTCCCCACCAGGGACTGAACCCGTGTCTCTTATATCTCCTGCGTTGGCAAGTGGGTTCCTTACCACTAGGGCCACCTGGGAAGCCCTACTGGGTATATGATATATGTTTAAGTCTCTTCAAATCAAGTTTGAAATGAGACTGAATTAGGTAAGGTTTAAATTAGTAAAGTTTAAAAGTTAGTTATGCATTTTAAAAGGTGAGACAATGGAATTATTTAAAGGGAAAAAAGACTTCCAATTTAAGTATTATTTATTGAAAGAAATGGCTAAACAAAAAACACATTCTCTTACCATTTGGATATGAGCAAATAGAAAATACAAATAATTGAGAGAATAGGTCCAACTATGACAAACTTGGTTGGATAACTAGCGTAAATCATCGAAGCTCTATGTTTGCCTGAATCGCAGGCAACTGGTTTAGTTGGATGGTTGAGTGACTTAATTACACTTTTGAAATTCAATACTTACAGAAATGATGGCCAGAGCATGGCCTCGTCATGGGTTAAAGTCAAAAGCCGGGTTCTGGGGGAAGTTTAAGGCAGAAATGCTCAAATGGCGCAGATGTAGTCATGAGGAATTTGTCAGAGAGAGACTGGGAGGCAAGGACAGAGCTGGGAAGCAAGAGTACTGGAGTGGGTTGCCATTTCCTTCTTCAGGGGATCTTCCCTACCCAGGGATTGAACCCAGGTCTCCCGGATTCCAGGAAGACACTTTAACCTCTGAGCCACCAGGGAAGCCCGAGTAATGAGGAATTTGTCAGAGAGGAACTGCATGAGTCTTCTCAAGAGAGGTTGGGAGGAAAGGACAGAGCTGGGAAATCCTGGAGAGATGAGACTTGGGAAGAGATGTGATCTGTCCTAAGAAAGGTCCAGAAGATAGCACAAAAGGCAGAGATAAATAACTCTGGCACGTATCTAGCTATTTACAGGGGAAACCAGAGAAGGATCTTTGAGATAGGCAAACTACTGGGCCAAGATTGAGAAAGTGCCCAGATTCTGAGCAGTTATTCTGACTTTCTTCTTGGGACTGGGGGTCACAAAGGTTTTCATCATCTGATGTGACACAGTAACAGAAGACGCCATGCTGCAGGGAAGCCTGTTATGTCATCCGAACACAAGGGTGCTTGAGAGCAGAATGCTGAAAACGACATTGACCAAGGGGCGGTGGATTGGGAGGCGTTCTTCACGTCCCTCCCTTTGTTCTTTTAACAGCACGCCCAAGCCTGCCTTTCCTCAAGGGCAAGAGCCACGCGGTGCTGGCCTCAGATGCTTTTGGTGTCCTGCGTCACAGGCCCTCAGCACAGTCCCTAATCCACGCGGCCAGAGTGTACAGTCATGTGCGTGTGGACGACAGCCCGTCTCGGCCCTCCAGCTCAGCACCTCTGTGCTCTGCCTGTCCTGCGGCTGTACCTGAAGCCAAGTAAGCGTGCTCAGAAGACCTGCGGATGCTCCCTGGAGGCGAGGGGCTGGTGACACCTAGGACCATCTCTCAACCAGTGATGGGTGGATGTTCATGGATATTGGCCTTTTGGCCCTTAGCAGGGCAACTCTGAGGAGCCTTTTTACTTAGTTGCTCATAATTTCCCAAGTTTCCCATTACTGAGTCTTGACTGCTCAGTAATGTAAGGTCTTCTTGTGTTAGCAAGAAGCTAGTTCCCATCTTGCTCCCCCTGGTCCTGCATCCTCACTTCCCAGGACCACTTCCAAAATAAATGGCTTACATCCAGGTCTTTGTTTTGCCTCTGCTTTCAAAGGAATCCAAACAGAAACAGACCTCAAGGTGGCTCTCTGGATATCCTCTTTCCTACTACTTTTTGTTTTTTTTTGGCTTCAATTACATACCCTTATGGCAGAAAGTAAAGAGGAACTAAAAATCCTCTTGATAAAAGTGAAAGAGGAGAGTGAAAAGTTGGTTTAAAGCTCAACATTCAGAAAACTAAGATCATGGCATCCGGTCCCGTCACTTCATGGGAAATAGATGGGGAAACAGTGGAAACGGTGTCAGACTTTATTTTTGTGGGCTCCAAAATCACTGCAGATGGTGACTGCAGCCATGAAATTAAAAGATGCTTACTCCTTGGAAGGAAAGTTATGACCAACCTAGATAGCATGTTAAAAAGCAGAGACATTGCTTTGCCAACAAAAGTCTGTCTAGTGAAGGCTGTGGTTTTTCCAGTGATCATTATGGATGTGAGAGTTGGACTGTGAAGAAGGCTGAGTGACAAAGAATTGATGCTTTTTGAACTGTGGTGCTGGAGAAGATTCTTGAGAGTCTCTTGGACTGCAAGGAGATCTAACCAGTCCATTCTAAAGGAGATCAGTCCTGGGTGTTCATTGGAAGACTGATGCTAAAGCTGAAACTCCAATACTTTGGCCACCTCATGCGAAGAGTTGACTCATTGGCAAAGACTCTGATGCTTGGAGGGATTGGGGGCAGGAGGAGAAGGGGACAACAGAGGATGAGATGGCTAGATGGCATCACCGACTCGATGGACATGAGTTTGAGTGAATGCCAGGAGTTGGTGAGGGACAGGGAGGCCTGGAGTGCTGCAGTTCATGGGGTTGCAAAGAGTTGGACATGACTGAGCGACTGAACTGAACTGAGCTGATATGTGTATCCATTCTTTTTCTTGGCCACCTGATGAGAATTGACTCATTGGAAAAGACCCTGAGCTGGGAAAGACTGAAGGCAGGAGGAGAAGGTGATGACAGAGGATGAGATGGTTGGGTGGCATCACTGACTCAATGGACATGAGTTTGAGTAAGCTCCGTAAGTTGGTGATGGACAGGGAGGCCTGGCATGCTGTGGTTCATGGGGTCACAAAGAGTCAGACACGACTGAACTGAGCTGAACCTAACTGAACGGAACAGTTGGTTTACAATGTTGTATTAGTTTCAGATGCACGTCAAAGTGATTCAGTCATACGTATACATGTATCCATTCTTTTCAAATTCTTTCCCAGTAAGGTTATTACAGAATATTGAGTAGAGTTCTCTGTGATGTACAGCAGGTCCTTGTTGGATATCTATTTTATATGGTAGTGTGTATATGTCTTACCGCTTCTTATGGCCCTGACTTACTTTAGCTGTAATTTCTTCCTAACCTTTTGGCTGAGTGTGCTTGATATTGATCACTGACCCAAGTAATGACAACTTTAAATGTCTTCTTTTTTGTTTTCCAGCATTTGGGCTCAGTTCCCTTGATGGCTCTGCATTACTCCATTCTTCTGCCTCTGTGTTTCTGAGCAGTGAATCCTGTTTAAATTCTGAAAACCCCCAAAGCTACTTCCAGCTTTGACAGAAGCTCCCAGGCAAGAATTCTGACCTAAAGGAAAGTAGATTTAACCCTAAACAGCAACAAACTCCTTCCACCCAACCAAAGTAGCAACTAAAATCCATCCAATAGGCTCTTGTCTTTAAAACTTTTTATCGATTCCAGTCAATGACAAAAGTTAACAGTTGGTTTTTTCAGAGATATTAATGCTTAAGTTTGGAGGTGATAAGTCAATTGTAATTCTCAGAATGCCATCATGGGGGGTGGTATTTTTTTATATGGCACATACAGTTTTGGGATATATCCCTGAAAAGGTACATTACAAAGGAAGACCTTTTATGAATATAGTATTTCTATAAAATGAAGTAGAATCGAAGGTGTAGATATCAAGAAGGGACAATTGTTACATTCATTAATTGCTTTCTTGTTTACATTTCTGTTGTCAACTCTAATAACATATTTATTTGAACCAAGTTATCCTTCTTTCATTAGACACACAGGTAATTATCATTTATCAATAAGATATTTGAATCTCTAAGGTAAAGTGAAATTGTTTTAATGATAGCTAATGAGTTGGGACATTTTAATGTAGCAAACAATATCATCTCCCAAAATAGCTTCTAAACCAATGACCTACATTGTACTCAGGACACAGTTGCTACTGCAAAATTAAAAAAGAAATCAACAATAGTAAGCTCATGGGCTTCTAAGAAGATGTTGTACTTCCAAGGCAAACAGGTAATACTATTAAGAAAATGAACACCTAGTAGTATTAAGAGCTTGTAGTTTTGAGCATCATATTCCAAGACATTGACCCAAAGTAAAGTTACAAAAAGACTTGTGATCAGTTAGTTATGGCCACCAAGCCTGAACTAGATGGCAATCGCAGAAGCTGGCCAGAAGACTCAGAAATGAGGCAAAAAATGGATTAAGTGCTTAGAGACGCCCTGGAAAAAGGCTGCACTCCTCATTCTCACTCTTGGTCTCATCCCTAAGAGCATGATGCAGTTGTGCCTCTCAGCAGACACCTGGGAGAACAGCAGCTGAACACTGGGTTGAGAATCTTCCCCAATGCCATGACACCTCTTGTTCCCCTGGAATTTAGATATTAACCATGAAAGATGAAAATGGAAGGAGAAAGATTTAAAATTGAGTGGCTTTAAACCTAAGTGGACTGATTCACCATTTTTCAATTTGGGGAGATTTCATTTAGAGGCTTGTATTTCTGGTTTGCTTTATATTAGTAAAATCAGAAGACCTGGTGCCACCAGGGGATCCTTTTGGCCTCAACTTCTTCTAATGCAACTGAGCATTGTCTGCCCCATAAGCTTAGCTCTCCAGTTTGCCTCAATCTGTACTACTCCTTAATGTCTTGCACCTGGACCACTTTTCTCCCTTAAATCACTGGCATGGAGCTCAGAGGTATTTAAGTGTCTATCGTTAGGTTTAGAGGGCAAAATGAGGAAAAGGAATTGCTCAGAAGATATATGCATATCTGCAAAATGCAAATTGTGCTTATCAAATTGATTTGTCAATGGATTTACCATTTCATATCCATCAGATTCAGAGGCTGTTTACATGAGAAAGAAGTCTTTTCCTGCCTGCTTTGCTTTTAAGGAGGTTGCCACCTGGACCCCATCCCGTGAGACTGGGAGCCATGAAACCTTAGCGCCTTATGGATACAAAAATAATTACATACATATGTATATGCAGATATGTGTGTATATATTTATGTGTGTGTATGTGTGTGTATATGTGTGTATTTATGTGTGTGTACATGTGTGTGTATGTGTATATTTATGGGTGTTTATGTGTGTATATGAAATAATACCCCTAGCACCCAGCAAGTTTGTCAGTATCTTCCTGTCGCTAAGCTCAGCTAGAGAAGACCTCTCAAGTTACAATTATGCAAACAAAACTGGTTTCTTCTTAATTTTGTAGATACCAGGTTTGCATACAGCATTAGCCATTTTCCGTACATTTCCATTAGTAATGTCTTTGCTGATTAGTTTTTTCTAAATTAGCATGTTTATCCATTAGCATATCAATATTGCTGCCAACCATCCTCTTAATTTTTAGTTTTCTTGTTGCAACAAAAAATTTTTTTTGCCAATAAAAGCAGGCATTTCTTAAAGCCTTAATTAACTCCAGCACAATTCCTTTTTGCTTCTTTAATAATAGTGTGTAATATTTACTAAGATTATAGATTTTGCCTTATTCAAAACCACCACTCACTCGAATAAGCAAAAATCTTCACATTTTCGGGTTTGGCATTAACACAGTCTCCTCTTGTAAAGAGAGTTTCCCTGATTTCTGGAATGCTTTGGAAATGCTATAAATTTTCAAGATAAGCATCAGTGAAACATCAAGGAAACAGATTCCAAAAATGTGAGAATTTTTCTGAGTGATTATTGAAATAAGGGGGATTTTAGCAATCATGTGAAAGGGGAAAGATAACCATCCAAACTTGAACTTACTGGGCAGCCTCTTTATCTGTCTTATCTCACCACAAGTAAGCAGAATTCTGGCTGACACACAGCTTTCATGTGTGCAATTATATAAATTTAAAGTCATCTCCATAGAAAAAGTAATACTATGTTGAACAAAGTACACAGGAAGCAAGCTAAAATTTATGGTTTTTGAAAGACTCCTGTCTGCACTGTTATTCAAGGTAGGTAGACATTTTGACTACAATAATTAAATATCTGCAATAGTTTTTCTGCTGAGTTGGAGGAGACTGTTAAAGCTCTGCTTACCCAATCCTAAGCACTGTCTTATTAAGGTAAGTGCTAGTAATTATAAATCTTTATGTTTAAGTGTAGGGCTGTTTTCACACCTTTCTGGTGATTAAGAAGGAAAAACTATGAAGAATTTGATGATGTTGATGACTGTATCTCACATACTGTTTGTGGGGGTGTAAATTGTCACTGTCTTTCCAGAGGGCAATCTGGCAAAATCTTTCAAATGAGAATACCCTTTGACTTAAAAGTTTCACTTTGAGAATTATTCCTAAGGAAATAATTAGGGAAGAAGGCAAAGATGAATGTGAAAAGACATTTGTAATAGTGAGGAGACAAAAAATAGTACCCATCAATAGAAGAAAAGTTAAATTTTAAAAATTCAAATAATGGAATATTAGGAAGCCATAAAAATGGAATGCATTAATCTCTATACATAATTAACATGAGAAAAGATTAGTATTTAATGCTTAAAGTTTAAGAAGAGTCACAGAATACTATACATAATTAATATGCATACATATTTATATATGTAAGTAGGAAAGACTGGAAGATAGAAACTAAGCCAATTAAAATTGTTGCCCTCTGGTATTCCAATTAGGAAGGCATATTCACTTTTTATTATATTTACTTCACTGTTATTTAAAGTTTTCACCGTTAGCAAGGTTTGGTCAGGAATAGTCTATATTATGGAGGTATGCAGGCATGTAATAAATAGCATAGAGATAGCACTAAGCTGTGTCCAGCTCTTGCGATCCCATGAACTCTAGCCCGCCAGGCTCCTCTGTCCCTGGGACTGTCCAGCCAAGAATACTGGAGCGGGCTGCCGTTTCCTTCTCCAGGGGTGCATGCGTGCACGTACGTAGATTTTTTTGGTATTGTGCTGCAACCTTCAAACACTCACTTTTCGCTTTTCACCTTTATTCCCCTTTTGAGAGAGTTCTTTCCATGAGCCTCTTGGCTGAGAGCAGTGTCCACCCTCATAAATGTATTGAAGAAGACAGATCTTGCTTTAGACTCAAAACAATAAGACACACACATGCCACTCTTTCTCCCAGAGCTTTGACGTGCAAGAGTGACTCTAAGGCAGGACAGGAAGTAGCTGTAGGGGAAGAGACAGCGTGAAACCCAGCCGTTCCCATGACGCGAGTCCAGCTCTTAGAAAATTCTGCCGGTTCTCGCTGTGCTTCTAGCTCATCTCCCTTTGCCTTCAGGTGGGCAAGAGTCTACTTCTCACTGATACGCACATTTGCTTTATGAAAAAGAGACCAAAACTATGTTCTATATATTCAATGAGAGAAATAACCTATGCTACTTAGAAATAAAAGCCAAAACACTGACTACTAAAGCAAGAAGAAGAAAAAGAAGGGGGAAAGCCCCTTGTAAAGCCACGTAAGTTCAATGTGGAGCAACCTAGTAAATTATGATATGGACAAAAAAACAGGAGTAAGACTAAAGGTCGGAGTACGTGCATGATCGTGAGCTCCTGATTAGCATAATTAGGATGTGTCCAGGAGAAGTTCACCTCTATGTTTTGCTTTTCATAAAATAAAACAAGGGCTTTTAATATTAAGAGTTTAATTCTTAGTGTTCACTGCAGATTTATTGAACTATGAGTCCCCTGGGGAGGCCTGGTTAATTTCTTTCATATGAAACAGGTATCTTCTGTATCAGAAAGTATTAGATATTATTCATTTTTGAATTGCTAAACTATCCAGTCTTATGTCTTTCCCTTATTAAGATTAGATTCATAGAGTTACAAATAACAATAGAATGATAAAGAATACTGAAATAATTTATATCATGACTTTCTCTATGCTAAAGACATTGGTTTTCCCTTTTTGAATACCTGAATAATTCAAGGAAAGGTATTCTTTAAACTTTCCCAGTATTCATATCTAAGAACATAAAATATTTTCACAATACAAGTACATTTACCAAGAGCAAATGTTTAAACAAAAGAACCAGGGTTCTTAATGAAACACCCTCAGGAAAATGTTTAAACTTTGCCCTTAAGTTTACTTTGTTCCCTAATAGGCTTCTATTTCAAGTAGAGAGTAGGAAGGGTAAGTTCAATGTGTTAATAAGAAAAAAGTAATAATATTTAATTAATTCTGGCTGAACACACATGGTTTAATATACTTGGCAATATCATTCCATCACATGATATGATAATTTAATGGAACTTTTTTATTTAAATTGCTGGCAAGTTTATGAAATTATAAAGCAAATAGGCCATGCACTTGGGTGTAATTGACTGTATAAATGTGTTTTATACTATACTGTTGGCAAATTAGCCAATCCTGTCACGGAATCAATTATTATCTAGCTGAATTCCACAAACACAATAGCAGAAATATTGCATTTATACAAAAAAACCCACCACGATTGTTAATCTTGCCTTGTGCATCTTAAAGCAAGGCAATAAACATTTATACACTGGATAATCGTCTTAAGATAATGCCACTGCCAAATGAAGCACGGTTAAAGATTCCTTGTTTTTGGAGACAGTCGTGTGGGTTTTATTTGTGCTGGCTTCTCCAAATCAATGAAGAGGATAATAGAAGATTCAGTAGTTCAAGTCAAGCAGGAGGTCAGGCATTTGTCCTTCAATGAAGAGAGGCACACTGCAAAGCCAGCATAACACGGTACCTGCACCCCTGGGTCAGCCTTCAGCAGTGATAACTGCGTCCTGCGCTAAGCAGGGCTGCAGCTCTCCAAGTGCCCTCGCGCACACTCCTTTCTCGTTACCGTTCAGAGTGAAACGCTGTGCTACAGAGGAACTGAAGAAGAACCTTGTTTCACCAGTGTCTAGTCTAGCTGAGGAGCAAAGGGCAGGTTCCCAGGTGCTTTCTTTCCTCTCTCGTCGCCTCTTCCCAGAACAGGCTGCTGTGAGCTGCTTGTTGGAGAAACCCTTCAGGCAACTTCTTCGAGTCTGAAGTTGTCAGAGCTGCAGTGGGCTCTTGAGAGAACGCTTTCAAAGCAGAATCTGATGAGGCAGAGAGTACCTTCTCCTGGCTACTCATATTTAAACTTTTTTTCCATTTGCCTGATGAGAAAACGGAGACTTAGAGTCTCAGAGAGATTTCTATACGATGACACTTTCAGAAAGTGGGAGAGTCTGGACCTCCATCCCACAGAGGCTAATTCAAGTCCTTTGTTCTTTCCACAAAGACGAAATTCTAAACAGCAAGATCCTCTTTGTGTAGATGATAAGAAGCCAAGTCTGGAGAAATCCTGCCATCCTGGATTAGGCAAGAACCCAGTAGGCGTATCCTCTACAAGGGTATTTTTCTCCTTAAGGAGAGTGCATTTGTTTATTTTTACATTTCAGCAGGAGGTAGATGTCTTCAAATATCCAGCTGAAGCGTGCTATCTCTTTACACTATTGTGATGGTTCCTGCCATACATACGTGAATCACTCATGGCTGCACACGTGTCTCCCATCCTGAGCCTCCCCCTCCCCCCCACCATCCCTCTGGGTTATAGAGGACTTTCTGCCTTGTGTTAAGCATAGGGACATGCCTTTCTTCTGGAAGCTCTCTCTCCCCCTAAGATTTCTTATTATTGTTTTTAGGATGTTGGAGTCGCTACATTGTTTGGAAAGCCATGCCTCCCAGCAACTTCCTTTGCAGGCATTAAAGTGGAGGAATACAAGAGGGGAAAGAAAACCTTGCCTTGAAATACCGGATTTTCCTTTCTGTTTGGCTCTGTGTGTGGGATTTCAACTCATATGTGACAAGACTGAAAAGCATCATATAAATAAGATTTGCCTCCAAGCTACAATTATATTTAGTATAAGTGAATGCGTTTTTAAAAATGTAATAGTTTTTACCAAGAGATTCATCCATTTTAGGATATCCAAAGAGTCAATAAGATCTGAAAATCTGCAGAGGTCTTTCCTTACAAGATGTTTCAGAACATAAATATTTGTTGAATGGTAGAAGGCTCACTTTCGGCCCAGGATCACTTTCCATTCCTCACTTCAGGAAGGAATGGGAAACTCTGAAACGCGCCTGTGATTTTTCTAATAAACCATAGGTAGCTCTTGAGAAATTTCAGAATATTCAGAGATGATAAAACAGATTTTCTCACATACACATTAGTTTAAAGGTTTATATCAAACTTACACTGACTATAAATTTTAATTTCTACACCCTTCTGAATATCCTTTCTACAGCCACTCAATGAAAATGAAAATTTTTTTTCATTTACTCTGCCCCCAGCCTGCAAAACTCTGAATTATAATGAAAAGAAGGGCAGCAAATTTTACCCCCTCATCAAGCAACATACCATATTTGGAGAAGAGGACAAGAATAATTTTTCCTTGAAATATCAAGATGGATTTGGTCACGTGGATTAAAACCTACTTTGACCACAGAACTTTTGTCTCTTTTTGGGAGATAGAACTCAGACGTTCTCTCGACAAATGCTCATTGATTTATTAAGGATCTTCAATATGTGAAGCATTCAGTTCCTGCAGCAATGTCTTTCTGCGAGACACTGACTAGATACATGAGAGAGTGTCTGCCCCGCAAACCTAGCCATGTGTTTGTATAGGCGTGTGTACGTGTGCAGACATTCATACTTTTCTCTCCAACAACCTGCTGGGAGCCTTCTACTGGATGTCCCAAAGTCATTCCAGTTCTAACTACTCCACAGGTGCAAATAATTCACATAGTCCCTAAAACTGGCTCCATAGTCCCTAAAACTGGCTCCTCTTTTCCTACATCCTCATTGGGGAAACATACCTAACCAGTCTAGCCATTTGCCTAATTTAGAGACCCAGTCTAGAAATGTAAAAGTCATCTTGAATCCCTCCAATTCTTTGGCCACCTGATGCAAAGAACTGACTCTTTTGCAAAGATCCCAGTGCTGGGAAAAGACTGAGGGCAAGAGGAGAAGGGGATGACAGAGGATGAGATGGTTGGATGGCATCACTGACTCGACAGATATGAGTTTGAGTAAACTCTAGGAGTTGGTGATGGACAGGGAGGCCTGGCGTGCAGCAGTCCATGGGGTCGCAAAGAGGTAGACATGACTGAGTGACTGAAATGAACTGAACTGAACTGAATCCCTTTATATAAATCAGAGAAGTCACCAATCAATGAATCCTCAAGACCTACCTAGGGTGCCTCGGATATACCTCTCAATTTCATCAGCTTCTTTCCCAACATTTATCATTTTTTCATGCCTAGCAATGCAAGCAGTCCCCTAATGCAAGGCAGCAAATCTGACACTTGCCCAATTCATGCTCCACACAGTCACTAATTTTTAACTGCAAAACTAGTCTTAAATGTCATTCTGCTTCAAAACTCTGAAAGCACTCTCATCTCTGACAGGATGTAGTCTTGGCTTCTTGGCATGGGACAAGTTCCCCATGACTTTGCTCAAGGAGCACTCCCCTCTCGTCTCCAACACACCTCCACACTCAAGTAGCTTCCATCATAGCTGACAGGATTTTGCACTGGGAAACAAGACTCTCACATACTTCCATGATTATGAGTGTGATTTTTTAAAGAAATGAATTCCATAAAAAACAAATTACTCATGTATTATGAGTAGCTAATCATATTAGATACTTTTTAGGGAAGTTATGAAGATTAAAGTAAGTTAACACAAGAGTAGTGCTTGGTCAGGCTCTGGCACATGGTAGGTTTGCAACAAAAATTAAGCTATTATTGTTATTATGATGGTCTGGGTGCTCCTCCTCATCCTCCTGGAGAAATCTCATTCCTAAAGACTGCCCTCTTTGGGAACCCATCTGTGACTTGGCAGAGGGAGGGCCTCCTTGTCTGTATACCAAGAGTGCTTTGTTCATTTACCTAATAGAGATCTGCCTGATATAAAATTAAATATTGGATTTAGTGTTTGCTTCCTCTATTAAAACTTCACATTATTAAGAGCCGACATGAGACCCTTCATATTATTAAGACCCTCTCAGAAAGCTAGCCAAGTGCCAGCCATTTAGTAGAGGCATAATACATGATGGTTGTCAGAATAAAAGACATATATTACATGGTATTGGAAAACCAAGAGAACTGTCCTGGGATCGACCTGAGAACTAATTTTTAACAAATTCTGATAATCTGTTTCCACCCTAAACATAATCAGGGGAAGGCTTCATTCTTGGGCGTCTTCCACAGATGAGATGGACGACTGATCTATTCTGTTGTTTTCTAATCACACTTTTAAGAGGGATAGAATGGGTGGGGGAGAAATATTTTGTCTCGCTCTTTGTTACATATATTTTCTGAGTTTGAGGTATAGTGTGTTTGTGCTAGTAAAATTCAGAAAATGTTTCATTCATTTGCTGTGACTCATGCCGGAGACCGGCGAAAAGAATATGGATATGCATCAAAAGTGCTGTGATTCATTTTCCCCGTATAGAGTAATTATCTATACCCATGAGATCCTCCCAGGGGACAACATGGTATTTAAAACAGGAGAATTTATAGCTCTTACACATATTAGCATTTTTTTAAAAAAAAAAGCTGATCATATTTTAAAAAAACATAATGTGGAATATACGGGTGCCCTCAGGCCTACTGAGTCCCAGTGAATCCTGCCAAATATTACAGACTGCAAAGAATTCTGGCCCACCTGCCATCCTAAGCTTGATCAGTGAGTGTGGAATAACAACTTTTTGAAGGGATAGCCCCTACGAGTATAAATTATGGCCCTTGCACCCTAGGTTTTCTCCAGGATGTTTCCTCAAGTGCGTTTTGCTACTTCCTGAGTGTCAGAGGCACTAGTGGCAAAGAAGTCTGCTGTGCTGTGTGTGCTTAGCCGAGACAGACCCTTGCGACCTCATCAACTGGGCCTGCCAGGCTCCTCTGTCCATGGGATTCTACAGGCAAGAATACCAGCCTGAGTTATCATCTCCTTCTCCAAGGATCTTCCTGACCTAGGAATCGAACCCTGGTCTCCTGTGTTGCAGGCAGACTCTTTACCAAATGAGCTGCACAGGAAGCCCTTAGTGTGAAGAAGCCACCCACCAAGGCAGGGGCTCTGGGTGCAGCAGACCTGGACGTGGCCTAAGTCCCCTTGGAGGAGGTCAGCATTAGCCCCCCCTTAAAACTGCCAGAGCCTACACGCAACTGGGGAGACAGACGCTTGCAGGGTACAGACAAAACCTGTGCACCCAGGACCCACGGAAGAGGAGCCATTACCCCAGAAAAGACAGACCCAGACTCATCTGCGAGTGTCCAGGAGTCTCCGGTGGAAGCGTGGGTCAGCGATGGCCTGATGCAGGGTTAGGGGCATGGAGTATGGCAGTGCCTGCATGGGGCCTTCTGAAGGAGGTCGCCGTTATCTTCATCACCTCCACCATAGTTTGGTCTCAGGTCAGACAACAGGAAGGGAACACAGCCCCGCCAATCAAGAGAAAATTGGATTAAACATTTATTGAGCTGGCCCTGCCCATCAGAACAGACTCGGTTTTCACAAAAATCAGCCTCTCCCATCAGAAAGCTTCCATAAGCCTTTTACCCTTCAGAGGGCAGACAGACTGAAAACCACAGTCACAGAAAACTAACCTAACTGACCACATGGACCACAGCCTGTCTAACTCAATGAAACTATGAGCCATGCCATGTAGGGCCACCCAAGACGGACGGGTCATGGTGGAGAGTTCTGACAAAATGTGGTCCACTGGAGAAGGGAATGGCAAACCACTGCAGTATTCGTGCCTTGAGAACCCCATGAACAGTATCAAAAGGCAAAAAGATAGGGCACTGGAAGATGAACTCCCCAGGTCTTTAGGTGCCCAATATGCTACTGGAGAAGAGAGAAGAAATAACTCCAGGAGGAATGAAGAGACAGAGCCAAAGAGAAAACAATGTCCAGCTGTGGATGTGACTGGTGATGGGAGTAAAGTCTGATGCTGTAAAGAACAATATCACATAGGAACCTGGAATGTTAGGTCCATGAATCAAGGTAAATTGGAAGTGGTCAAACAGGAGATAGCAAGAGTGAACGTTGACATTTTAGGAATCAGTGAACTAAAATGGACTGGAATGGGTGAATTTAACTCAGATGACCGTTATATCTACTACTGCAGGCAAGAATCCCTCAGAAGAAATGGAGTAGCCATCATGGTCAAAAAAAGAGTCTGAAATGCAGTACTTGGATGCAATCTCAAAAAGACAGAATGATCTCTGTTCATCTCCAAGGCAAACCATTCAATATCACGGTTGTCCAGGTCTATGCCCCAACCAGTAATGCTGAAGACATGAAGTTGGAGGGTTCTGTGAAGACCTACAGGACCTTCTAGAACTAACACCCCCAAAAGATGTCCTTTTCATCACAGGGGACTGGAATGCAAAAGTAGGAAGTCAAGAGATACCTGGAGCAACAGGCAAATTTGGCCTTGGAGTACAGAATGAAGCAGGGCAAAGGCTAACAGAGTTTTGCCAAGAGAACGCACTGGTCATGCAAACACCCTCTTCCAACCACACAAGAGATGACTCTACACATAGACATCACCAGATGGTCAATACTGAAATCAGATTGATTATATTCTTTGCAACCAAAGATGGAGAAGCTCTATAGAGTCAGGAAAAACAAGATGGGGTGATGACTATGGCTCAGATTATTAACTCCTTATTGCAAAATTCAGACTTAAATTGAGAAAATAGGGGAAATCACTAGACTAACCAGTATGACCTAAATTAAATCCTTATGATTACACAGTGGAAGTGATAAATAGATTCAAGGGATTAGATCTGATGGAGTGCCAAAAGAAGTATGAACAGACGTCTGAGACATTGTACAGGAGGCAGTGATCAAGACCATCCCCAAGAAAAAGAAACACAAAAGGCACCCGAGGAGGCCTTACAAACAGCTGAGAAAAGAAGAGAAGCTAAAGGCGAAGGAGAAAAGGAGAGATACACCCATCTGAATGCAGAGTTGCAAAGAAGAGCAAGGAGAGATAAAAAAGCCTTCCTTAGTGATCACTGCAAGGAAACAGAGGGGAATAATAGAATGGGAAAGACTAGAGATATCTTCAAGAAAATTAAATATACCAAGGGAAATTTTCACACAAAGATGGGAACAATAAAGGACAGAAATGATATGGACCTAAAAGAAGCAGAAGATATTAAGAAGAGGGGGCAGGAATACACAGAAGAACTGTACAAAAAAGATCTTCATGACCCAGACAACCACGATGCTGTGATGACTCACCCAGAGCCAGACATCCGGGAATGCGAAGTCAAGTGGGCCTTAGGAAGCACCACTAAGAACAAAGATAATGGAGGTGATGGAATTCCAGTTGAGATACTTCAAATGCTAAAAGATGATGCTGTGAAAGTGCTGCACTCAATATGCCAACACATTTGGAAAACTCAACAGTGGCCACAGGACTAGAAAAGACCAGTTTTCATTCCAATCCCAAAGTAGGGCAATGCCAAAGAATGCTCAAATTACCACACAATTGCACTCATCTCACACCCTACAAATTAATACTCAAAATTATCCAAGCAAGTCTTCAACAGTATGTGAAGATTGGATTTAGAATTTAAATTGAATTTAAAATCAGGCTGGATTTAGAAAATGCAGAGGAACCAGAGATTAAATTGCCAACATCTGTTGGGTCATCAAAAAAGTAAGACAGTTCCAGGAAAACATATATTTCTGTTTTATTGACTATGCCAAAGCCTTTGACTGTGTGGATCACAACAAACTGTGGAAAATTCTTAAAGAGATGGGAATATCAGACCACCTTCCCTGCCTCCTGAGAAATCTGTATGCAGGTCAGGAAGCAACAGTTAGAACTAGATATGGAAAAACAGACTGGTTTCAAATGGGAAAAGGAGTACATCAAGGCCGTATATTGTCACCCTGCTTATTCAACATGTATGCAGAGTACATCATGAGAAATCCTGGGCTGGAAGAAGCACAAGCTGGAATCAAGATTGCTGGGAGAAATATCAATAACCTCAGATATGCAGATGAAATCACCCTTATGGGAGAAAGCAAAGAAAAACGAAAGAGCCTCCTGATGAAAGTGAAAGAGGAGAGTGACAAAGCTGGCTTAAAACTCAGAAAACTAAGATCATGGCATCTGGCCCCATTACTTCATGGCAAATAGGTGGGGAAACAGTGGAAACAGTGACAGTTTATTTTCTTGGGCTCCAAAATCACTGCAGATGGTGACTGCAGCCATGAAATTAAAAGGTGCTTGCTCCTTAGAAGAAAAGCTATGACCAACCTAGAGAGCATATTAAAAAGCAGAGTCATTGCTTTACTGGATAAAGTCCACATAGTCAAGGCTCTGGTTTTTCCAGTGGTCATGTATGGATGTGAGTCTTGGACTATAAAGAAAGCTGAGCATTGAAGAACTGATGCTGAACTGTGGTGTTGGAGAAGACTCTTGAGTCCCTTGGACAGCAAGGAGATCAAACCAGTCCATCCTAAAGGAAATGAGTCCTGAATATTCATTGGATGGACTGATGATGAAGCTGAAGCTCCAATACTTGACCACCTGATGTGAAGAGCTGACTCACTGAAAAAGACCCTGATGCTGGGAAAGATTTAAGGCAGGAAGAGAAGGATACAACAAAGGATGAGATGATTGGATGGCATCACCGACTCGATGGACATGAGTTTGAGCACACTCTGGGAGTTGGTGATGGACAGGGAGGCCTGGCGTGCTGCGGTTCACGGGCTGCAAAGAGTTGCACACAGCTGAGCGACTGAACTGAACTGGACCAATGCAGTAAGCGTAAGAGACAAGACCTGGAGCAAGCTACACATCCACCAATAGAGGGGTGGATCAATGGAATGTTACTCAGGCTTAAAAAGGAAGGCAGCTGGGTCTTTTGCAGAGATGTGGATGAGCTTAGAGAACGTTATACAGAGTGAAGTTAGAAAAAGAAAAGTATCCGATAATAATACATGTATGTTGGATGTAGAAAAATGGCACAGATGAATTTATGTGCAAAGCAGAAACAGAGGCACAGATGTAGAGACAGGAGTATGGATACCAAGAGGGAAAGCGGGGAGTAGGAGGCATTGGGAGACTGCGATTAACATATGTATACTCTTGATACCGTGTATATGAGAGCTAATGAGAGCCTGCTCTATCCCTTAGGGGACTTACTCAAAACTTTGTGGTGAGTTAAATGGGAAGGAAATTTTAAAATCAGAGTCTACAAGTGTATGTATAACTGATTCATTTTGTTGTGAAGTAGAAACTAACACACACTTGTAAAGCAACAATGAAAAAAAAAACCTTTAATTTTGCTTTCTGCTTTCTGTAACCCATGAAAGTAAGGCTTTCGGAGTTTTAGTAGAAAGCGTGGAATAGTTTCCTAAAGAAGCCTTCCCTGACTTGTCCAAGAGGAACCAGAGAGGCAGGTGATGGGTTACCAAAGCTCATAAGCTGCACAGCTCTTTCACAGTGGAACACAACATGAAAATGGGTGATTTAGTCACAGACTCACTCCATCACAGACTCACTCTAGGCAGCCTTCTCTGGTTCACCTGGGTCAGAAAACGTTCCATTTCATCCACTGAGGGAGATTTTACTTAGTTCAGCTAAGTAAGTGCCAGTCCCTTTCCCCACTCCTTCTCTATCCAAAGGGTCCAAAATTTTAAGGGATTGTCAAGTTATTGTCAGTTTATTTCAGTTCAGTTCAGTTGCTCAGTCGTGTCTGACTCTTTGCAACCCTATGAACTGCAGCATACCAGGCCTCCCTGTCCATCACCAACTCCCGGAGTTTATTCCAACTCATGTCCGTTGAGTCGGTGATGCCATCCAACCATATCATCCTCTGTCGTCCCCTTCTCCTTCTGCCTTCAATCTGTCCAAGCATCAGGGTCTTTTCCAATGAGTCAGCTCTTCACATGGGTGGCCAAAGTATTGGAGTTTTAACTTCAGCATCAATCCTTCCAAGGAACACCCAGGACTGATCTCCTTTAGGATGGACTGGTTGGATCTCCTTGCAGTCGAAGGGACTCTCAAGAGTCTTCTCCAACACCACAGTTCAAAAGCATCAGTTTATTTCAACAGGGTCATATATCTTAACCCTTTTCAAATTTGAATATGCATATGAATAGCCTGTGGATCTGTGTTAAAATCTTGGTTGAGTAGGTCTGAGTTGGGGGCTGTGCTCCTGATAAGTCTGCAGACCACACTTTGAGTTCCAAGTGCCTAGGGACACTCTCAGAGCTGGGTGGATCCCTTTCCCCTTTCTGCTACTTTGGGTCCCTCAACTATGCCCTTTGCTGTTGTTCAGTCAGCGGTCATGTCTGACACTTTGCGATCCCGTGGACTGCAGCAGGCCAGGCCTCCCTGTCCCTCACCATCTCCCGAAGTTTTGGCAAGTCCATGTCCATTGCATCGGTGATGCCATATCACCAGCGCATCCTCTGAGACCCCCTTCTCCTTCTGCCCGCAATCTTTTCCAGAATCACGGACTTTTCCAGTGAGTCAGTTGTCAGATATGCAAGCAAAAATTTAGGTTATCTTCGAATACTAGAGCAAAGTAGACATTCTGAAAAGAAAAAAAAACCCTTGAAATCATGTAGAATTTGAGGGGCTCAGAAGTGAGAGATCATGTATCTCTGATGTCTTAATTTTACAAAGGCCTAGAATTGTCCATAGTTTTAGTCCCTTTCAGCATTGCCTCAGCATTTCAAGAATAAGAGTTTATTTGAAGCTTGATTTCACATTCCTCAAGCTGGAGTCCATGCTGGTGGTATAGGGGCCGTCTTTAAACTCCTCAGGACACTCTGGACAGTGCGACAGCCACCTGGGAGGCTGGGGTCCTGCAGAGGCTGCTTTCTGGACGTCAGCCAGCTCTCAATCCACTATTGCTGTGAGTATAGATGGGGGAAATGTTCCCAGGTGAAAGGGGAGCTTCCTGTCCTGGGAGGCTACCAACCCCCACCCTCCATCCCCAACCCCACTGCCCCCAGACCTAGATAGATGACTAGGTCATCCAAACAGTAGCCTCAGGAAGAGGCCGACTCTGCAGGGAAACTCATGTTCCAGAGGACCCCCTTTGGTCAGACTGGAGATGATTTCCAACTGAGTTCACTTCCTCGCTTGATCCCTTCCCCTGATGTTCTTGTTTCCTTCATCCCCCTTAACTGACATCACTCCCCAATAAATCACTTAGACACAGAGCTGCTGGGGAAATGATCTGGGTAGTGATGCCATAACTCTTGTCTTCCAAGTTCAAGAAACAGCTTCTAATTCCAAGAAATGGAATTGGGTTTTACAAAGAAAAGGAAAAGAAAAAGGAAAAAAAAAAGAAAAAGGAAAGAAAAAAAATCCCATCTAAATGATAAAAGTGACCCTGTGATATAGTGTTATTGCTTATCTTTTGTTAGTGGTTTAGAATAGAATAACTTGCTCACACATAGTAGAAAGACTTACTGATGCTGATTTTTTGCCTAAGTAAGATGTGATGGGATAGCTTCCTCTGCCAGGAACATCTCCTAGAACAGCAAGCTCCATCATAGCCTTAGCTGGAGCCACAGTCACGTCTGCTCACCTTCTGATATCCCAAAGTGACTGGGAAAGCAAGCCCTCCCTAAGTAGGGCTCACCCCAGACTGTCCCGGTTCATAGAGATAAGCTGTGATGGTATCGCAAAGATGAGGTAAACATCTCTGAATGATGCTTCTTGACATTGTCTTGTCTTGGGTTGAGTGGGGGAGTTATAAATAAAATATTGTTCAAGGAGGTGTATAAATAAATTGGCGTAATTAGGTGTCATATTTAGGTGCCCACTGCAGTTCAAGACGCATTTACATAATTGTCGGCACTGTAATGAAAATAATTGTTTGCCAGGATTGCTTCTGTTAAAGCTGATAGTTTCTTCCTTAGTAGAGTTTGTTCTAAGTGGTTGTTTAGAAAATATTCTGATTGTGGAATCATTGTACCAGAGTTAAATTTTGGTTTATTCTTCAACAGTAAAGCAAAGGGCGAATAGCTCATATTTGCCCATAAGCAGAAATGTCACCTGTAACCAATACTGAGAAAAATTAAAGTTTTTATGCAAATACGTATTCATACATCTATATGAGAAGAATTATATGTGTGTATTTAGACAAACCAAATGTGCTCTAGATTTCATCTTTTAAAATCTAGAAGGCTCTATTGAGGATGAAATCATACTCCTTGTTAATGAATAACTGCCCAAGATCAGCTGGAATGCGTATGCTTCTGTCTGAGAAGAGAGGGGAGGGCAGAGACGCTGGTGTTGCTTAGCGCCCTCTGTTTATTTCCTGTCTTAAAATCTAGACTTTGTGAAGTACATCTCTGCAATGCATTTTCTCCAGATGTCCTCCCATATCCTTCTTCTTTACTCAGCTGGCACCTCCTCAGAAGGTCCTCGTTTAGCCACCCATTTACAAAACTGTGTCCCGCACACACACCTTGATCGGCTCTACTTTCGTCTTTTCTCTACAGCACTTATCTCCTCCTGTCAGTCTATATGCTCTACCATGTAAAGAATCGGTGCTTTCGAACTGTGGTGTTGGAGAAGACTCTTGAGAGTCCCTTGGACTGCAAGGAGATCCAACCAGTTCATCCTAAAGGAGATCAGTCCTGAAATTCATCAGAAGTACTGATGCTGAAGCTGAAATTTTGGCCACCTGATGCTGATGTGAAGTTTTTCACCTGATGTGAAGAACTGACTCATTGGAAAAGACCCTGATGCTGGAAAAGACTGAAGACAGGAGGAGAAGGGGGTGATAGAGGATGAGATGGTTCGACGGCATCACTGACTCAACTGGACATGAGTGTGAGCAAGCTCCGGGAGCTGGTGATGGACAGGGAGGCTGGGCTGCTGCAGTCCATGGGGTCGCAGTCAGACACGACTGAGCGACTGAACTGAATGTTTATTGTCTGTCTCTCCACTCTAAAAAGTTAAGTTTTGTCTTAACTAAGAGATCATCACCTTAAAAATATTGTTAAAAACAACTAAAAAGAATTCATTAATTCACATAGAAGTCTGAAAATAGTCAGCTTCAGGCATGACTGTACTCAGGGGTTCACATGTATTATCCAAACAATCTCCTGTTTTTCTCCTTCATCTTTCCGCTTCACTTTTCCTCTTCATTCGGAGGCAAATTTTTGTATACAGTGGCAAGATCTCCAGCAATTCCAGGTTACTTTCTACCAGCTGAGAAGCGGCAAAGCAAAGAGGATGCCGCCTTTGAAACAGTTCCACAGTTCTGGCTTCAGGGTTCTGTCCTGAGCCAGCCGCCATGGCCAGGGATGCGGTGGACGTGTCCTGCCCCAGGCCGTCACCTGGGCTGGACTCGAACTGGACCGGGTGGTCTGGGATTGAGAGCAGTGTGGTTTCCCCAGGTCAAGGTTATACAGAACTCTCGTATTTGCTGACTGTGCTTCTCTGCTGAAAACGTCAGTAATTTCTAAGTCAAATATTTAAGAATATTTTTGCTGAATTTTGATGCTTGTCCCTTAGGAGGGATTTATGGATCTATGAATGTCCTGATACACCTTTCCTTCCTGACTAAACCAGTTATTACAGCAATGAAGAACTCACACCTGCATTTCCAACAGAGGAGCTGAGTTCCAGCCCATTTTCCAGGCCACAGACTAGCTTCAAGTGTTTCAAATGTATTCTAAAGGCTTTGCAACAGACTCGCTCTTGATTCCATGGCTGCAAAGCCTAGCCTTTCCTGGCATCTAACTCCTTCATGTAACTGCTCTTTGTATCACAAAAACTGTTCCTAATACTAAGTAAAATGGGTGTAGTTCTTCTCTTCTGACCGCCCTCTCTCTCTACTGATGGTACGTAATGCTTCCTTTGCATGTATCATCATTTAACTTTCAGGCAGACAGTTATCTCTCCCCTCAGCCTCCTTCAGCTGGAATGAATATCCCCACGCTCTTACCCTTCTCTCACAGGTCTTGTTTTCCAAATATTTTATCATTTTTGTCAGTCTCTTCTGAACGACTTACAGCCTACCTTCTTTAAAAATACAGGGTCTGATATCCTCACCTGGATCAAAACCATTTCCTCACAGAGTAGAATTAATTCTTTTGTTAAAGGAATTTGGGGAGGGCGGAGTTGCTATTGTATAAAGACTCTTCTCCCACCCACAGGTGGGTTACATTATTGCTTAACTGGTATTCCCCAGTCTTACAACTATTTGGAAATTTACCAACGTTGTCATTGAACCCCTGCACAGATGTACAAAATATAATGAAGCAATTATTTAAAAGAACATAAAACGAATTGTTTAAAAAACAAGTCTCCAAGTTGCTCCAACTGTTAACTCTGACCTGCTTTCAGCAGGAAGTTTACATGTAAAGAAAGGAGTGTAATCTGCCGGTGTGGACACCCGTTGATACAGAATTTAAGTAAAAAAGAATTCAGTGTAAGGTATTTGTTGTGCTATTTGGTTTTGTTCATTAAAAAAAAATTCTTTCATTATCCATAACCAAACGTTTTAGTAAATGCAAACATGTACGCATTTCAGAGCTACAATAGACACTTAAGTATTATAAAATTGCACAAGAAAAAAAATTCCCAACTAACACAAAATCATGATGCAGAGAAATCTACCTGTCATTTGATAATTAATGTGCTGATTACACTTTCATTGTTACAGATATGCCACAATGTATATAGTTTCCTTGTGAAAAGATGTCACTTAAGGCATAGCACAATCCGGAATGCATAAATAATACCATTATAGCTTCTAATAGCCTAATGCAATGCATTGTCTGATTACACACACACATTCTGTAACTGGCTGTTAACACCATCTAACCAGGCTTCTTTAATGAAACTTCAAACCTTTGTGCAATATTAATCTGCCAAAGAAAGTAGTCCCTTTGCAGGTGATATAAGCAAACTCAGCTGCTTCTTTTTTAAACTTCCAGTTTCCTGTTCCATAATCAATCTAGTTGCTACGATTATCTACGTGACAGGTGTTAAATGGAGAGGTGGTTAATTTTCCCAAGGTGTTATTATATACTTATTTTATGTTCATTTGTTTTCACTCATTTAAATGCTTCATTGAAATGAAATTTCCTCGATGACTGTCTTGGGTTGTGAGAACTCCACATCTCGTTCCTAAATAAGCCTTCCCTGACCTAAAAAAAAAAAAAAAGCGTTTTACTGTCCTATAAAACTAAATGCTTTTTGCTTTGTGTCTGCTCTTCAAGCTAATGATTTGATCCACATTTCCCAAGGAGTTATGCTCCTACGAGGCTCCTGAGATGCTCTGTGACCAAAGAGTCCTCTGTCGAATGTGCTTGGGAAGCTGTCCTCTTGCATGGAGAATGCACACACACATACAAGAACAGCAGGGCTTTGAACAGCCCCCGAGTAAAGAAACCTGTTTAAGGCCACATCCCCCAACCTTCTCAGACCTGACGTGGTTATACTCTCAAATAGCTTCTATTAACAGTCCTGGGAAACCAGGTGGAACACCATGGAATATTGGTTTGCAACAAGATTTCATTCGATGATACTTTCTCTGTCCATTTTCAGGACATTCAGCTGAGCTTGGAGGTTGGGAGGAGGCAATGCCCATGCTGATTTATGGAAGGGAAAATGAACCAATACATGATGATTAAGAACCTGTTAGATTCTAGACACTCTTACATCCTTTACACACACACATTCATTAATTCACTCACAGCTATTTATGAAGAGCCCACTCTTCTAGAAGCTGGGCATCAGTGCAAGCTAAGGCAAATTTCCCATTCTGATAATGCTCAAATTATCATGGGGAATCCTCAAGGTTAAAAATGTGTGTCTTCATTCTACCCATGAGAAAAACAGAAGCTCGGGGACTTCACAGAAACAGCCTGAGGTCCCAGAGACGGTAAGTCTGCAAGGAAAGGTGCCTGGAAGCTCACAGCGAGGCACTCCCGAGGCTCACACTCCAGCTCAGATCCGTGTGCTGGACTTTGCTGCCACGGAGCTCCAGTGTCTGTCTCCAGAGGCTGACCCAGGATGAGATCAGGCAGATGGGAACTGAAAGCTCATCAGAGGCCTTACAGCCCTTCTTTACCAGCTGCCTGTAATAACCAGAGGGGGCAGACCTGGAGCCATATTTATGTGAGTAAATAACACACCTTTCCTTCCCAACGTAGTTCTGCATCAGCATTCTTAGTAAATGCATCCATTCTTGGTTTGCAACCTAATTTTATGGGGAAACTTAATCTATATATTTACAAATCACTCTCCCACCGTGAGCTTCAAACCCATCTTTATGTTCAGAGAACCTCTCATTCTGCCTGTAACAGCCGAGAATACGCTGTATCCAGAAGTTCTGCTGAGTCCTCGGCTGTCATGGAGATACAGAATGCGCAGTAGATTCTAGGTTTGCTTCCCTGATTTTCTACCGATGTTTATTTAGCACGAACATTCAGTCACTGCCTTCCTTCCCCACCGCCCTCCCCGTTGGTGACCTCCACACGTGTGAGTGTGCTTCTCTTTTGTAGACAGGTTCTTTCACACCACATTTTAGCTTCCACATACAAGCGATATCTTAGGGTATTTGTCTTTCTCCTTCTGACTTATTCACTTGGCGTGATAATCTCTAGGTCTATAGCCAGTGAGCATTTTGAGGACAGTTACCAACTATTACGGGGCTTCCCTGGTGACTCAGTTGTAAAGAATCGACCTGCAATGAGGCAGGCCTGGGTTTGGTTCTGGGTTGGGAAGATCCCCTGGAAAAGGAAACAGCAACCCACTCGAGTATTCTGAAATCTGGCTTCCCAGAGGTTGCGGTGGTAAAGAATCCACCTGTCAGTGCAGGAGACACAAGGCACACAGGCTCAATCCCTGGGTCAGGAAGGTCCCCTGGAGAAGGAAGTGGCAACCCACTCCAGTATTCTCACCCAGAAAATTCCATGGACAGAGGAGCCTGGTGGCCTACAGTCCATGGGGCTGTAAAGAGTCAGACACAACTGAGCACACACCCATCAGACTTCATCTGCCTTTGCATTCCCGATGCTTAGCAAGTGCCAGACACACTGAGTGTCAGGCGAATAGCTGCTTGAATGAATGTGTAAGCAAGCAAAGTGGGAATAAAGGTAAAAATGATTGATAATCACTGTGAGTGCCGCCTTGCTAAAAATACTGATATTTTAAGACCCATAAATTAAAGTAGTAAAATATTCACACCATTTTCTTCATTTAACTTTTCAGCAATGGTTCTGGAGACCTTTATACATAAAGCACAATAAAGAGCAGAGTGGGAGTTTTGTCTAGTAAAAAATGGATTTAAAATGATTGCTCTGAAGTTTAAGACTCTGATATCTTTACATAGTTAGAAGTTTGGATATCTTGGATGAAGAGGCAAAGATACAGATTTTACATTTGTGTATTTGTTTCTTGCTGTCACAGTCACAGGATAGTTTGGTACGGCATTCGAAATAAGAAAAGCCCGAGATGGCAGGCAGAATATTTCTCCATGCGCACCAAGTTTGGAATTGCTTGACTCAGTTCTTCGCATGTTTTCTTCAGCTCACTGGCTTTCTTTGCCTTTAAAAAATAGAGTTTATGGCTGTTCGTCAAGTATGTAGAAATTAATTCTGGGATGATAGGAAAGGATCTTCAGATTTGAGCTTCACATTATTTCTCATCCAAGGCAGATGTTTATCTCCACCTTAAGCAGGGGAATGTCCACAAAAAACCCCTTTTCTTTTATAATAGAAAAACAATGAGACTGTGCCAAATTTCCCAAGTTTCTCCACAGGTAAATGAAACAATCATAAGCCTGCTGGTCTTTAAGATGTTATCTAGGTTCTTCTAATCCATTCAATACACAAACAGCGGAGCTTCCACGACTTTTCCTGTGAGGCTGTCGACACTTGCCTTCCTGACAATGGAAAAAGAACAAAGTATCCTATTTTGCTTTTTAAACATAAGAACTTCTTGTTTAAAGGACAGCGTATCCACTGCATAAAACAGAGACCATCATACAAGCTATTTAAAAACGGGGACAGGGGCCTTCCACTCTAAACAAAAGGCATGTCCTCTCGGATGCTGCTGTATTTTAGTGGCTAAGTCTTGTCAGCTCTTCTGCAACGACCCCATGGGCTGCAGCCCACCAGGCTCCTCTGTCCATGGGATTCTCCAGGCAGGAGCAGTGGGGCGGGCTGCCATGTCCTCCTCCAGTTCTCTTTGATAGCATGGAGTATAATCTGATAGCAAACGGGCTTTAGGCTCGTAAATAACCATAGCAAACATACGCTGCTGCTGCTGCTGCTGCTGAGCTGCTTCAGTCGTGTCCGACTCTGTGCGGCCCCAGAGACTGCAGCCCACCAGGCTCCCCCGTCCCTGGGATGCTCCAGGCAAGAGCACTGGAGTGGGTTGCCATTTCCCTCTCCAACGCATGAAAGTGAAAAGGGAAAGGGAAGTCGCTCAGTGTGTCCGACTCTTCGCGACCCCACGGGCCGCAGCCCACCAGGCCCCTCCGTTCATGGGATTCTCCAGGCAGGAGCGCTGGAGTGGGGTGCCATCCCTTCTCCAGAACACACGCTGGAATCGCCGATGAGCCAAGATCTCTAAGTGTGTTAGAGGAACCAGTCAGCCTTCACAGCCGCCTTCTGAAACAGGTACTGTTTCACCCATGTCACTGTCGAGGAGACCGAGCAGCAGAAATGTGCCCGGGCGCGCACACGGAGCCGGGCGCTCAGAGCCGGCGCCTGTCCTCGGCGAGCCGGCTCCACGCGCCGCGGGCGCCGCAAGGTCCGCCC
>SJXQ01010834.1:493864-531622 GCA_006408695.1 Aepyceros melampus | reverse complement strand
CCTTTCCTGATTTGGAACCAGTCTGTTGTTCCATGTCCAGTTCTAACTGTTGCTTCCTGATCTGCATATAGATTTCTCAGAAGGCAGATCAGATGCTCTGCTATTATAATCTCTTTTAGAATTTTTCACAGTTTGTGTTGTGATCCACACAGTCAAAGGATTTGGGGTAGTCAATAAAGCAGAAAAAGATATTTTTCTGGAACTCTCTTGCTTTTTCAATGATCCAATGGGTATTGGCAATTATGTAGGAAGAGTTTTTAATTTCCTCGGTTCTGTCTCATCACAACAAAAATTTGAATGGTGGATGGACCAGTGTTACAGCCCTCAGATGGACCAGTGTTACAGCTCAGTTTTATTTAGAAAGCAAAGAAAAATACATCCTGGCGGCATGAGGGTGGGCAGACCCAAAAGATGCTAAGAGAAGAAAAGCTGATGGCTCAATTCTGGCTCCTCTTTTCATATGTTTTTTCTCCTCCCCATTAGCCTACCCTATGTCAATTGTGCTAGCCAGAAGGGCTGTTTGTTTTACCTGAGGTCCTCACCCAGGTTCTCTGACCTTCCTTTGTTCTTTTTTTGTGGGCTTTTCCCATGTCTTTTAGCCACCACCATACTTGACTCCTTTCTCTTATTCTAACTACCTAACAATTTGATCTCTGGTTCCTCTGCCTTTTCTAAATCCACCTTGAACAACTGGAATTTCACAGTTCACATACTGTTGAAGCCTAGTTTGGAGAATTTTGAGCATTACTTTGCTAGTGTGTGAGATGAGTGCAATTGTGTGGTAGTTTGAACAATTATTGGCATTGCCTTTCTTAGCAATTGAAATGAAAACTGACTTTTTCCAGTTCTGTGGCCACTGCTGCATTTTCCAGATTGGCTGTCATATTGAGTGCAGCACTTTCACAGCATCATCTTTTAGGATTTGAAATAGTTCAACTAGAATTCCATCACCTTCACTAGCTTTGTTCATAGTGATGCTTCCTATGGCCCACTTGATTTCAGAATCCAGGATGTCTGGCTCTGTTGAGTGATCACACAATCATGGTTATCTGGGTCGTTAAGATCTTTTTTGGATAGTTCTTCTGTGTATTCTTGCCACCTCTTCTTAATGTCTTCTGCTTCTGTTAGGTCCGTATCTTTTCTCTCCTTTATTGTGCCCATCTTTGCATGAAATATTCCCTTTGTATCTCTAATTTTCTTGAAGAGATCTCTAGTCTTTTCCATTGTATTGTTTTCCTCTATTTGCTTGCATTGATCACTAAGGAAGATTTCCTTATCTCTCCTTGCTATTCTTTGGAACTCTGCATTTGAATAGGTATATCTTTTTTAACTCCGGTGCCTTTAGTTTCTCTTCTTTACTCAGCTACTTGTAAGGCTTTCTCAGACAACCATTTTGCCTTTTTGCTTTTCTTTTTCTTGGGGACTCTCCTGATCACTGGCTCCTGTACAATATCATGAACTTCCATGCACAATTCTTCAAGCACTCTGTTTATTAGATCTAATCCCTTAAATCTATTTATCATTTTCACTGTATAATTGTAAGGGATTTGATTTAGGTCATACCTGAATGGTCTAGTGGTTTTTCCTACTTTCTTGAAATTAAGTCTGAATTTGTCAATAAGGGGTTCATAATCTGAGCCACAGAAAGCTCTGGTCTTATTTTTGTTGACTGTATAGAGCTTCTCCATCTTTAGCTTCAAAGAATATAACCACTTTACTTGCTTCCTGCAAAATCTATATGCAAGTCAAGTAGCCAAAGTTAGAAACAGACATTGAACAATGGACTGGTTCCAAATTGAGAAAGGAGTTCTTCAAGGCTGTACGTTGTCACCTTGATTATTGAACTTATATGCAGAGTACATTATGTGAAATTCTTGACTGGATAAAGCACAAGCTGGAATCAAAATTGCCAGGAGAAATATCAATAACCTCATATATGCAGATGACACCATCCATATGGTAGAACACATAGAGGAACCAAAGAGACTGAAGAGAAACTAAACAGAGCCTCTTGATGAAAGTGAAAGAGGATAGTGAAAAACTGCTTAAATTCAGCCGTCAAAAAATGCAGATCATGGCATCTGATCCCATAACTTCATGGCAAAGAGATGGGGAAACAATGGAACAGTGACAGACTTATTTTCTTGGGTTCCAGCATCACTGCAGATGTTGACTGCAGTTCTGAAATTAAAAGATGCTTGTTCCTTGGAACAAAAGCTGTGACCAACCTAGACAGCATAATAAAAAGCAGAGACATTAGCTTGCCAACAAAGTCTGTCTAGTCAAATGTATGGTTTTTCCAGTAGTTATGTACGAATGTGAGAGTTGGACCATAAGGAAAGCTGAACACTGAAGAATTGATGCTTTTGAACTGTGTTTGGAGAAGACACTTGACAGTCCCTTGGACAGCAGGGAGATCAAGCCAGTCAGTCCTAAAATCAGTCCTGAATATTCATGGGAAGGGCTGATGCTGAAGCCGAAGATCCAGTACTTTTGCCACCTGATGTTAAGAACTGACTCATTGGAAAAGACCCTGATGCTGGGAAAGATCGAAGGTAGGAGGAGAAGGAGATGACTGAGGATGAGATGGTTGGATGGCGTCACTGACTTGAAGGACATGAATTTGAGTACACCCCAGGAGTTGGTGATTGACAAGGAAACCTGGCATGGTGAAATCCATGGGTTGGAAAGAGTCAGACATGACTGAGCAACTGAAAAGAACTGATGATTTGTGTTCTCTGTTACTCCATGACCTATATCAATTATGGTCACTATAGATGTCTCTCAGGAGAAAACTAAATTGCAAATGTTATGGTGATGGTTTAGCTGCTAAGTCATGTTTGGCTCTTGCAACCTCACAAATTGTACCCACAAGGCTCCTCTGTCCTCTGTCAATAGAATTCTACAAATTTTAATATTATATATAGTTATATTGAATAAAAAGGTTTTTTTTCTCACTTGTAGTATGCCTGTTTCCATGTTGATCTTTAATATAAATTATATATATATATGAATTAAACATATAGTTAATCAAAAGAGGCCAGTGGACCATAGACAGGAAACACTCAAATGCTTTTATGTCCATTAACGTTAGGCAAGATTAATGAGAATAGAGTGAACCTGAGATCACGTAGCTGACTGGACAATACCTTGGTCCCTTGAGACAAAGGCATACCATCAATAAGTCATGTCTGACTCTTTGCAACTCCGTGGACTGTAGCCAGCCAGGCTTCTCTGTCCATGGGATTTCCCTGACTCGAATAGTGGAATGGGTTGTCATTTCCTTCTCCAGAGGATCTTCTCCAGGGATCAAACCCATATATCCTGTGTCTCCTGCATGGGCAGGCAGACTTTTTAGCACCTAAGCCACCTGGGAAGCCCCAGAAGTATTCAGGTGTCAGGTCAAATCTTTTCCCAGTGATTCTCACAGAGCCCTAACTTACAAAATGGTAAAAGATTCTTGCATCTTGGAAGGAAAGCTATGACAAACTTAGCATATTAAAAAGCAAGACTATCACTTTGCTGACAAAGTGCCATATAGTCGAAGTTATGGTTTTCCAGTAGTCTTGTATGGATCTGAGAGGTGGAACATAAAGAAGGCTGAGTGCTGAAAAATGGATGCCTTTGAATTATGGTGCTGGAGAAGACTTGCTGAGAGTCCCCTGGACCGCAAGGAGATCAAACAAGTCAATCCTAAAGGAAATCAAACATGAATATTCACTAGAAAGGCTGATGCTGAAGCTGAAGCTCCAATACTTTGGTCACCTGATAAGAGCCAACCTATTGGGATGGACTCTGATGCTGGGAAAGATTGAAGGCAAAAGATGAAGAGGGCAGCAAAGATAAGATGGTTGGATGACATCACTGGCTCAATGGACATGATTCTGAGGTAACTCCACGAGATGATGAAGGGCAGGGAAGCTTGGCATACTGCAGTCAATGGGGTTGCATAGAGTCAGACAACCTAGTGACTGCACAACAGAGCTGGTCTAGGGGCGCTACCACGAATGAATCTCTATTGTACACACTGACTAATGAAAGGTTTTCATAAGTCCTGAGTTCATATCCTCATAGTAATATTTGGATGGGATGATGACCACCATGTTGGAATTCCTCTAGTTTATGTATTTAATAATTGCCCTTGGCTAAGGGAAGATTAATTTTTATGAAGTAATGGAAATAAATATGATCAGAACCAAATTCCCCCAAACACTAGAAAGGTTTATTGGTAAAGAGAAAAGTGAAGGTTTTTGGATCTGAAAGTAAACTTAACCAGATATGTTCATTCAGACACAAATATAAATTATATTGTCTAAATTTGTAAAAAGTTGCAATGGAAGCATGTAATACCGGTTTTATGAATAATTGTAATGGTAAGGTTGTTTACAAAACATAATAATTCTTTCCAAATGTCCCCATTAAACAGTGAAATGTAAGCCTTCCCCAGAATATTGGATGGGAGAGTTTGCACACATATGTCTATGTAGTATGGATGACTGGAACAAAACTGATGAGAAAGGGGGAAACAGAAAAATTTTTGAGGCTGTGGATAATTTTTCATTCTAATAATTGACTATTGATAAAAGAGACTAAATCTGTCATTTGACTTGTGGCCCATGGTAGAACTTTCCTGCTCATTTTGTTAGAGCTCTCATAACAAAGTACCACACACCAGTTGCCTTAAGCAACAGAATTATATTTTTTTACAATTCTGGAGGCTCGAGATCTGAAATCCAGGTCTGAAGAGGATTGTAGATGGCCATCTTCTCCCTGTGTCTTTATATGGTCCTTTTCCTCTATGGATCTGTGTCCAGATTTCCTCTTCTTATAAGGACACCAGATGTATTAGATTAGGGTCCACTCTGAAAAATAAAATAAATAAATAATGTTTTCATGCTCAGTTGTGTTCAACTCTTTGTGACCCCGTGGACTGTAGCCCTCCAGGCTCTTCTGTCCATGGAATTCTCCAAGCAAGAATAGTGGAGTGGGTTGCCATTTCCTACTCCACGGGATCTTCCTGACCCAGAGATGGAACTCATCTCCTACATTGGCCAAGGAATTCTGTAAAGGCTGAGCCACCTGGGAAGCCCAACATGACACCACATTTTAACTTAACTACCTCTTTAAATAACCTGTATTCATATACAGTCATATTCTGAGATATTAGGAGTTAGAACTTCAACATATAAATTTTAATGCACTTCAATTCAACTCTTTACCAAAAAAGCTTTATTTCCTTTTAATTTTTTCAATTTAAAAGGTGTAAGTTTACTTGCATGAAGAGAACTATAATAAATTTTGAGAATGGAAAAGTGAGAGAATGATTGGATTCTCCCTTCAATGAATTTACTTTGGGCTAGAAAAATAAGTGTGTCAGGTATGAAGTCACATTAATTTTATTATTTTTTAACATTAATTTTAAAGTAGAAGTTCATGAGAGGCAGAGACACTTAGAGAGGGATGTTTTCCTTTAAGAATAAGCATAGGGAGGCATCACATGTAAGTAATATTTACTAGGTTTCAAAGAATTTGAGAATTTTTCTGAGGAGCTAAAGAACTTTCAAAATGAGGTAAACTGTGCAAAATGGGAAATAGAAAATACAAATAAAGCCTCCACAAATGGCAGTATCCTTGGTGTAACTGTATTTTACAGTTGGAGAAGTATTAATAAAAGAAGCATGGCACACAGGTAACCTTACATGAAGCAAATCTCAAAATAATTGTGCTAAGGTATCAAAAAAGCCAAACAACAAAACATAATTTATTCAATTGATTTATTTTTTTAAATTGTGAATTGAAAATTGATTTGTAATGAATGAGGAAATCAAGAGAGTATATGACAGATATATTCAGCTTTTTTTGGCTGTGATGAACTTCATAGATGTATGTACATGTCAACACTCATCAAACTATCCACTCTAAATAAATGCAGTTTTACATATGTCCATTACACACCTAATGAAGACAATTATATAGAGAAAGGAGGTAGATTACTACCTTTATAAGTGATATCATTTGTGTGCTGGTCATAGATGTTCCATAATGTTGAGGAAGTTCTCTACTGTTCTTAGTTTGCTGAGTTTTTATCAGGAATCAATGTTATATTTTGGCAAATTATTTTTCTAGATGGTAATACAGCATTTAATAACTAGCATGTTAATATGGCAATATGTACTGATTAATGTTTTATTTAGACTTTACTTTTAGAGAGGTTTTAAGTTCACAGCAATGAGGGAAAGTTATTTCCATGAACTCAACCCCACACATGCACAGTCTCCCCTATTACCAACATTCCTCACTAGATGGCCAAACCATCTACAATAGAGGAAACTGCATGCAATATCTTTATCACCCAAAATCTGTTCATATTAGGATTCACTCTTGGTGTTGTGTATTCTATGGGTTTGGACAAATGTGTAATGGCATGTATCTATCATTATGGTTATCACAGAGTATTTTCACTGCCTTAAAACTCTTCTATGTTCCACCTATTCATTCCTCCCCTCCTTCTTCCAACCCCTAACATAGCAACCACTGATCCTTTTACTGTCTCCATAGTTTTGACTTTTCTATAATGTCATAGTTGAAGGGACTTCCCAGGTGATGCTGGTGGTAAAGAATCTGCCTGCCAGTGCAGGAAACATAAGAGATGTGAGTTTAATCCCTGGGTCAGGAAGGTCCCATGGAGAAGGAAATGGCAACCCACGGCAGTATTCTTGCCTGAAGAATTCCATTGACAGAGAAATCTGGTGGGCTATAGTCCATAGGGTCACATAGAGTCAGACATGACTGAAGCAACTTAGCACACACACATATAGTTAAAATCATAGAGTATGTAGACTTTTCAGACTGACTTCTTTCACTTATATATCTATTCCTTTACTGAAGGACATCTTGGTTGCTTCTATGTTCAACAATAATGAATAAAGCTGACATAAAGATCCATTTATGTTCAGTTTTGTAAAACAAAACAAAACTAACTTCCCAACTTGCTGTACCATTTTTGCATACCTATCAGAAATAAATGAGAGTTCCTTTTGCTCTGTATCATTGCCAGTGTTTGGTGATATCCATGTTTCAGATTTTGGTCATTCTAAGAGGTGTATAGGTGTATCTCATTGTTTCAAATTGCATTTTCCTGATCTGATGTCATATAATATGCATCATATTTTCATATACTTCTTTGCTGTTTGTGGATCTTCTTTGGTAAAATGGCCCTTAGGATCCTTTGCTAGTTTTAAAGCACATGTTTGTTTTCTCATTGTTGAGCTTCAAGAGTTGTATATAAGATTTCTGTATTTTGGATAACAGCCCTTTATCATATGTGTCTTTTGCAAATATTTTCTCCTAGTTTTCCATACGAATTGCATCATTTCACAATTTCACCAACAGTTCACAAGTGTTTCATTTTCTCTACAATTTCACTGACAGTTGGTATTTTCTGTTTCTTTGTTTGTTTTTTGATGGTAGCCATCCCAATGGATAGCCTTCCCAGGTGGCTCAGCTGTAAAGAATCTACCTATAATACAGGAGATGCAAATTCAATCCCTGGGTCAGGAAGATCCCCTGGAGAAGGAAATGGCAACCCACTTCAGTATTCTTGCCTGGAGAATCCCATGGACAGAGAAGCCTGGTGAGCTATAGTCCATGGGGTCACAAAGAGTCGTACATGACTGAGCGACTAAACATCAAAAACAATAACGGAAACACACAATTACAGAAAATAATATTGTAGACTCTCATATACTATGACACAGATAAAGCAGGAGAATCTTCCTTAACTACTTTAATCATAGGATAATTTTAATTAATAATTTGATATTTTTGTGAAGTTGCTAGTTTTTAAGCTATCATTTGTGTCATGGAAACATTGCATGTTACATATATGTTGTATTTAGGCATATGAACCATGTCTTCAGTGAAATGACATAATTGTTCTCCAATAAATGAAATTGACCTTAAAACTATGAGGATTATGATAGCAGACAAGCACTAAACAAAGTGGCTTATGTAACAAATAGTGGGGTCAATCAGAGGGGGTTTAATATTGAGATTATATTGTTTTCAAAAGAATAGCTGGAGGTTATACAGAGAGTTTAGTTTGCAGTTTGGTACTTGCTGAGACGTCAGTGATTTTTTTTTATTTTTTTTATCATGACATTTCTGTTGTGTCCCACTAGTTTTTCCTTCCTTCAGAAGGATCTCTCCACCCCGCTCCCCTCATCCTTTCACTCCTTGCTCTGTTTCACCTAAATACAGCTTTATTCTACACTCGTGGCTGATCCATGTCGATGTGTAGCAAAATGAATACAGTATTGTAAAGCAAAATGAACTAAAAAAATAAAAATTAATTAAAAAAAAATAAAGGAGCTAGGAAGGAATGCTTAACCCTCTCAGTGGAGCCATTTGTTATAGGAACACACACCTACTGGACTGAACAGTTATTTACCAAATAATTAAGTTGAAATTTCAAAACTATTGATTGTATAAGAAGAGATATTTAGAGAGAGAACAGAAAAACAACAAGACAGGAGATAAGTAGCATGGATTAATAATAAAGTTCAAGTCAAAGCCTGGGTAAAAAACAATGAATTGACATTTTAAAAAAAATCAATGATTCTACCACTTATGCTTATGTTATGTGTAAGAAGCTGTTGTTGTTATTCAGTTGCCAAGTTGTGTCCAGTTCTTTGCGACCCCATGGACTGCAGCACACCAGGCTTGCCTGTCTCTCACCGTCTCCGGGAGTTTGCTCAAATTCATGTCCATTTCATCAGTGACCACTATCCAAGATGCTACAGACAAGAAGCTGATTAAGAAAGCTTTATTTGTAGGCTATAGAATTGTGGGTACCATTAGTTCTTAATAGTTTTATTCTATGCGTCCTTTTATCCTTCTGCCTCTCTAAATTACTATTTATGTAATCCATGAAAACAGCCAATATACTACGTGGGTGCTGGTCACTTTAGTCACTTAGTCACCAAGTCATGTGTCTGACTCTGTGCTGCCCTATGGCAGTATTCCAGGCAAGAATACTGGAGTGGACTGCAGTGCCCTCCTCCAGGGGATCTTCCCAACCCTGAGATCAAACTCATGTCTCTTCTGTCTCCTTCACTGGCAGGCAGATTCTTTACCACTAGCACCACATGTGAAGACCCATTAAAATCCATATTTATATACATATAATATAAATTATAACAATACATAATAATTATAATAATAGAAATAATTATTTATAAAATATAAAGAAATTATTTACTTGTAGGCTATAGAATTGTGGGTACCATTAGTTCTTAATAGTTTTATTCTATGCGTCCTTTTATCCTTCTGCCTCTCTAAATTACTATTTATGTAATCCATGAAAACAGCCAATATACTACGTGGGTGCTGGTCACTTTAGTCACTTAGTCACCAAGTCATGTGTCTGACTCTGTGCTGCCCTATGGCAGTATTCCAGGCAAGAATACTGGAGTGGACTGCAGTGCCCTCCTCCAGGGGATCTTCCCAACCCTGAGATCAAACTCATGTCTCTTCTGTCTCCTTCACTGGCAGGCAGATTCTTTACCACTAGCACCACATGTGAAGACCCATTAAAATCCATATTTATATACATATAATATAAATTATAACAATACATAATAATTATAATAATAGAAATAATTATTTATAAAATATAAAGAAATTATTTACTAAACATATATTTATAAGTTATATAATTTATAAATTATATAAAATATATTTATACAAAAATAATAATATAAATTATAATTATAATACATATTTTTATTTTTAAACTTTTTTAAAAATTTTATAGTGAAGTATAGTTGATTCACAATGTTATGACAGTTCCAGATGTACAGCAAAGTAATTCACTTGTACCTATACATGTATCCATTCTTTTACAAATTCTTTTCACATGTAAGTTATTAAAGAGTATTGAGCAGAGCTCCCTGGGCTATACAGTGGATCCTTATTGTTTATCAGTTTTTTTTTAATTTTTTAAATTTATTTTTAATATAAATTTATTTATTTTAATTGGAGGTTAATTACTTTACAGTATTGTATTGGTTTTGCCATACATCAACATGAATCTGCCACAGGTATACATGTGTTCCCCATCCTGAAGCCCCCTCCCTCCTCCCTCCCCATACCATCCCTCTGGGTCGTCCCAGTGCACCAGCCCCAAGCATCCAGTATCCTGCATCAAACCTGGACTGGTGATTCATTTCTTATATGATATTATACATGTTTCAATGCCATTCTCCCAATCAACCCACCCTTTCCCTCTCCCACAGAGTCCAAAAGACTGTTCTATACATTTGTGCCTCTTTTGCTATCTTGCATACAGGGTTATTGTTACCATCTTTCTAAATTCCATATATATGTGTAAGTATACTGTATTGGTGTTTTTCTTTCTGGCTTACTTCACTCTGTATAATCGGCTCCAGTTTCATCCACCTCATTAGAACTGAATCAAATGTATTCTTTTTTAATGGCTGAGTAATACTCCATTGTTCAGGTTATCTATTTTTAATATAGCAGTGTGTGCATGTCCATCCCAAACTCCCAATCTTTCCTCCACCCATTACTTTTTCCCCTGATAACCATAAGTTGTTTTCTAAGTCTTTGAGTGTTTCTGTTTTGTAAATAAGTTCATTTTTATCATTTTTAAGACTCTGTATACAAGCAGTATCATGATATTTGTCTTTGTCTCACTTATGTCGCTAAGTATGATAATCTCCAGTCCATCCATATGGTTGCAAATACATCATTTCAGGGAAAGTATATAATGGCTAAATAATTTCTATGCTTGCTTCCAAAAATTCTAAAATAATATTCTTGCTTTAGAATTGAAATTAATTTCATTGCATTAAATAATTCTCTTAAGGGGACTAGGTTTTACTGCTATTTTGAAAAATAATGTATTTATGAGACATCATATTTTTTAATATAACTATAATAGAATTAAATCTCACCAGATTTATTTCAGAATTCAGAAGTTTTAAAAGTAGAAAAAGAGAAGATGTTGCAAAGTTGTTATTTTTTGTAATATCACCAGGAGGGTTAAGGTCAACAGCCCATAATCAAATATCTTAATATTATCAAAGGAAAATTCATGAATATTCAAACCAAGAGGCATAAAATCAGATGATGAGTAACCTCATATCTCTTCAGGTCAGGATTTGCAACTAAATGAGATCAGCTAAGGTCACATTTTTCTGAAAAATGTTACCAAAAAAAGATATTTAGAGCTGTTTGGACTTCATATATTTTAATAATGTTTTATACTAAAGTAAGAAAAAATATCTTTGTGTAAATCTGAGTCCAGTTATTTTTCCTTATTTGAACTATCCCATTTATTGTATAATCAATTTCATTCAGCTCCTTCAAACTTGTTTCCTGGTCCATCTTGGTGTTGTTATTCAGTTGCTAACTTGCATCCAATTATTTGCAATCTCTCTATCCTTCACCATCTCCCACAGTTTGCTCAAACTCATGTCCATTGCTGGAGAAGGCAATGGCAACCCACTCCAGTACTCTTGCCTGGAAAATCCCATGGACGGAGGAGCCTCGTAGGCTACAGTCCATGGGGTCGCTAAGAGTCAGACACGACTGAGCGACTTCACTTTCATTTTTCACTTCCATCCATTGGAGAAGGAAATGGCAACCCACTCCAGTGTTCTTACCTGGAGAATCCCAGGGACGGGGGAGCCTGGTGGGCTGCCGTCTATGGGGTCACACAGAGTCGGACACGACTGAAGCGACTTAGCAGCAGCAGCAGCATGTCCATTGAGTCATTGATGCCATCCAATCATCTCATTCTCTGTCTCCCTCTTCTCCTTTTGCATTCAATCTTTCCCAGCATTAGAGTCTTTTCCAATGAGATGGCTCTTTGCATCAGGTGGCCAAAGTATTGGAGCTTCAGCATCAGTCCTTCTAATTAATATTCAGGATTGATTTCCTTTAGGATTGATTGGTTTGATATCCATGCAGCCCAAAGAGCTCTCAAGCACCTTCTCCAGCACCACAATTCAAAAACATCAATTCTTCAGTGTTCAGCCTTCTTTATAGTCCAGCTCTCATATCCATACATGACTACTGGAAAAGCCATAGCTTTGACTATGACCCATCTGTCTTGGATGGCTCTGCATGGCATAGCTCATAGCTTCATTGAGTTACACAAGTTCTTTCCCGAAGACAAGGTTGTGACCCATGAAGGGGCCATTTTAGTTATCTTGAATAGTTTAATCCTTCTTCCTACAATGATATTTATGCAATAAAATTTATCCTAGAAAGTAACAATAGACATACTACATTACCTTGAGGTTTCATTAATAAAAGTGGGGAAATAAGGTTAAATTTTATTAAGATATTATTCAATAGTATTCAGGTGCTCTCAAATCCATGCATATTGAGTCCTTTGTAGAGAAAAATCTGCAAATGAGAATTACGTGTTTGCATTTCACAACAGTTAAGGGTAGTATTTTGAAACATGTTGTGTATGCATTTACATGCCACATGCTTGTGCATTTGGAATGGGTAGTTGGGGGGATTGAGTGAAAGTGTCTTGGTGCATTTAAACATCTGTCTATATAGAAATGTACAGGCTTCTCAGGTCGCACAGTGGTAAATCATCCTCTTGCAATACAGGAGACACAGGTTATGGGGGTACAATCCCTGTGTCAGAAATATTCTCTGGAGGAGGAAATGGCAACTCACTCCAGTATTCTTGCCTGGGAAATTCCATGGACAAAGGAACCTGATGGGCTACAATCCATGGAGTCACAAAAGAGTTCATAAAGGGTAGTTCTGACTACAATTTTTCTTACTATCTCAGGGTCCAATAATAGGACACAATCTGTTTTGCAAAAGTCTTCCCTGGTGGCTCAGATGGTAAAGAATCTGCCTGCAGCCTTTGCGTTCTCTCTCCCTCTCCCAACATGGCGGCCTCAGCAAAAAAGAAGAATAAGAAGGGGAAGACAATCTCCCTAACAGACTTTCTGGCTGAGGATGGAGGGACTGGTGGAGGCAGCACCTATGTCCCCAAACCAGTCAGCTGGGCTGATGAAACAGACGATCTGGAAGGGGATGTTTCAACCACTTGGCATAGTAATGATGATGATGCGTATCGGGCACCTCCAATTGACCATTCCATCCTACCCACTGCTCCACGGGCTGCTCTGGAACCCAATATCGACCGGAGCCGTCTTCCCAAATCTCCACCCTACACTGCTTTTCTAGGGAACCTGCCCTATGATGTGACAGAAGACTCCATTAAGGAGTTCTTCAGAGGATTAAATATCAGTGCGGTGCGTTTACCACGTGAGCCCAGCAATCCTGAGAGGTTAAAAAGTTTTGGTTATGCTGAGTTTGAGGACCTGGATTCCTTGCTCAGTGCCTTGAGCCTCAACGAAAAGTCTCTAGGTAACAGGAGAATTCGAGTGGACGTTGCGATCAAGCACACGATAAAGACAGGGATGATCGCTATTTTGGCCGAGATAGAAATCGTGACTCTGACAAAAAAGATACAGACTAGAGGGCCCGTCCTGCTGCAGACAGCTTTGATGACTACCCGCCTAGAAGGGGTGATGATAGCTTTGGAGACAAGTATTGAGGTCGTTACGATTCAGACCGATATCGTGATGGGTATCGGGACAGTTACCGTGATGGCCCACGCCAGGACATGGATCGATACGGGGGCCGAGATCACTATGATGACCGAGGTGGCAGAGACTATGACAGAGGCTACGATTCCAGGATAGGCAGTGGCAGAAGAGCATTCAGTAGCGGGTACCGTAGGGATGACGACTTCAGAGGAGGTGGGGACCGCCATGAAGACAGATACGACAGACGAGATGACCGGTCCTGGAGTTCCAGAGATGATTACTCTCAGGATGATTACAGGCAGGATGATAGAGGTCCCCCCCCAAAGACCCAAACTGAACCTAAAGCCTCGGAGTACTCCTAAGGAAGATGATTCCTCTGCTAGCACCTCCCAGTCCAGTCGTGCAGCCTCTATCTTTGGAGGGGCAAAGCCTGTTGACACAGCTACTCGAGAACAGAGGTAGAAGAGTGGTTACAGAAAGAACAGGAGAAACTGCAGGGTCAGCTGGATGAGCCAAAACTAGAACGACGGCCTCGGGAGAGACACCCAAGCTGGCGAAGTGAAGAAACTCAGGAACGGGAACGATCGAGGACAGGAAGTGAATCATCACAGACTGGGACCTCAGCCACATCTGGCAGAAGTAAGTCATACCAGGATGCACGAAGAAGAGAGAGTGAGAAGTCTCTAGAAAATGAAACCCCCAATAAAGAGGAAGACTGTCAGTCTCCAACTGCTAAGCCTCCCAAACCTGAACAGTCTCTAAAGGTAATGCCAGCCCCTCCACCAAAGGAGAATGCTTGGGTGAAGTGAAGTTCTAACCCTCCTGCTCGATCTCAGAGCTCAGACACAGAGCCGCAGTTCCCTACAAGAGTGGAGGGAAAGTAGTTCCAGCTCAACCATCTGAGGAAGGATCAGCAAGGAAAGATGAAAATAAAGTAGATGGGGTGAGTGCCCCAAAAGGCCAAAGTGGGAACTCCAGCCGTGGTCCAGGAGACGGAGGGAACAAAAGACCACTGGAAGGAGGCAGACAGGAATGATGGCAAAAAGGATCACGACTCCAGATCTGCACCTGAGCCAAAGAAAGCTGAAAAAAATCCAGCCTCGAAGTTCAGTTCTGCAAGCAAATATGCTGCTCTCGCCATTGACGGTGAAGATGAAAATGAGGGAGATTACACTGAATAGACGTCTGCATTCTGTGCTTTCTCCTAGTCTCTTTCCACCCTGGAACATTCGAGAGCAAATCAAACCTCTATCCAGACAAGACAAAATAAAACTCACCATCTCCTGGAAGAAAAAAAAAAAAAAAAAGAATCTGCCTGCAATGTGGGAGATCTGGGTTCATTCCCTGGATTGGGAAGATGCCCTGGAGAAGGGAACAGCTACCCAGTCCAGTATTCTTGCCTGGAGAATTCCATGGACAGAGGAGCCTGGCAGGCTACAGTCCATGGGGTCACAGAGTCGGACACAACTGAGCAACTTTCATTTTCACTTTCATGGATGTCTACTGCAGATGATCTTCATCATCTTAGAAGTCTACTTGTGACTCTCCTTTATAGGCTTGAGGTAAGTTTGACACAGCATCCTTCCCCTCTGAGCATAAGTATAATGCCATTTATTCAGCTAGGTCACATGGTCCATATGGCAGAGCCACTTTATTGTCAACCTGGAGCTAACTGGATTTGGATAGATCATGCTGGTGGCTTTAATACTGTTCTTGTGTCTTTAGGGTTGCTACGGATCTCTGCTACTGCCTCTGAAATACGGCATTATTTTGATTTCTTTACCTTGCGAATGAGAGGGAGAGGGATTCATAGACTTCTAATTGACCTTATCCCAGAAACCGAAAACACTGATGTGAAGTTTTGACCTTTATTTATATCTATTTTAGTTGACATTTGGTCATCAGATACCACCAGGTGCTTTGTAGACTTACTGAATGTACTATGAACCAGACTTGATCACAGACTGAACTTATTACAAAGCCCCCATACATACCCACTCAACAGAAACCCATGACACACTTTGGGTCTTCTTTTATTACTGTTAATTTAGACCCTGAGTCTGATAGTCTTCAAATGCTTTGTCATTCCTCCTTCCCAGGATATTAATACCAAAGTAAATGGTCATATATCCCTTTGGGAAGGATTCAGAACTCATTATCAAAAAGACCTTGCCATGGTAGTAAATGATCTTTGCACTTCTGAGGGAGGCCTGTCTTACATGCAACAGTTTCCAGGTCTGAAAACTGACTAGGATCCAGGAAACTGGCAAAACTTTTATTTGGCGTCACTAGTCATGGCTCCTTGGAAGAAAAGTTATGGCAAACCTAAATAGTGTAATCAAAAGCAGAGACATTACTTTGCCTACTAAGGTCTGTCTAGTCAAGGCTATGGTTTTTCCTGTGGTCATGTATGGATGTGAGAGTTGGACTGTGAAGAAGGCTGAGCGCTGAAGAATTGATGCTTTTGAACTATGGTGTTGAATAAAACTCTTGAGAGTCCCTTGGACTGCAAGGAGATCCAAGCAGTCCATTCTGAAGATCAACCCTGGGATTTCTTTGGAAGGAATGATGCTAAAGCTGAAGTTCCAGTACTTTGACCACCTCATGCGAAGAGTTGACTCATTGGAAAAGACCATGATGCTGGGAGGGATTGGGGGCAGGAGGAGAAGGGGACGACCGAGGATGAGATGGCTATATGGCACCATGGACTCGATGGACGTGAGTCTGAGTGAACTCCGGGAGTTGGTGATGGACAGGGAGGCCTGGCGTGTTGCGATTCATGGGGTTGCAAAGAGTCGGACACGACTGAGCGACTGAACTGAACTGAACTGAACTAGTCATGGTTTCCTGATTATCTGTCCTTCAGTTCTTTTGAAGTACATTCTAGCCAGATACTCGTTGATTATGCCACATAACATACCCTAATAGCTAACCCTAACTCTTCACTCTCTATAGGGGCTTGCCAAGTGGCACAGTGATGAAGAATCTACCTGCCAATGCAGGAGATGTAAGAGATGCAAGTTTGATCCCTGGATCGGGAAAATCCCCTGGAGGAGGAAATGACAAACCACTCCAGGATTCTTGCCTGGAGAATCCCATGGACAGAGGAGCTGGGTGGGCTACAGTCCATGGGGTCGCAGAAGATCGGAAAGGACTGAAATGACAGCACACACACAGCTTACTCTCTATAGATAATGACGTAGTTTGAAACTCTGAAACTCCCTCTGCATTTCAATAATCCTGCCAACATTTCATTTCCATTAATAAAGCACCTCCACTTGGCCTCTGTTTTTTCCCAGATTCATCAGTCCCATTGTTACCAGAAAGCTCAGTTCTGTAATGGCATATCTTACTGTCACATATGTCCTACAGAGAGCAGTCACCACTGATCCTTTCAGAGTCCATATCACCAGAACCTCCCTCTTGCTTTGATAAATGAAGTGTCTTCTGGGAGCACTCAAGCATTGTATCCATCTGGTGGGTTTTCTGACCTTATCTAGTGTATGTTCTCACAGCCACTTGTTTGAGTGTTTCTGTTCCTTCCTTCAACATCTCTCATAGTAGATTTGGCATTTCTACTTCATATGCCCTGCGTGGTAACTTTCTTCAGGCTTTTGAGGTTTTCTGGGATCACTTGCTAGGATGTGCATTCCGTATCATGGGGAAAGAGTTGCATATTGATAGAATTTCTGTTTTGGAAACTGATATCCAGATCCATATTCATTCTCCTGCTCTTCCTAGGAAATTTTGTTGAGATCTCACAGATATATCAAAAAAACTGAAAAGTAAAAGCATTTGTCTCCCAGTCGTGTCTGACTATTTGCAATTCTATAGACTGTAGCCCATCAGGCTCCTCTGTCCATAGGATTCTCCAGGCAAGAATACTGGAGTGGTTTTTCATGCCCTTCTCCAGGGAATCTTCCTGATCCAGGGACGAATCTGGATCTCCTGCATTGCAGGCAGATTCTTTACCATCTGAGCCACTAGCAAAGCTCCTTATACACCAAAGGATAGCCCCCCTTTTCTTCTTAGCCAAACCAGCACTTTCCTACTTATATTGTAACTTGTTCTTTGTCATTGGCCTTTAGACAAGAGAAAGGTGTGAGATGATTGGAGAGAAACTTCTGGCTTGATAGGCAGAGGCATCTGTATCATCTTCAAAGAAGCTAGAATCTATTGCCTTTCAAAAAGAGGAAGCCTAGACTTTTGCTGTTGTTACTGTAACTCAGAATTCCCCATCCCAAGTCTAATAATTCCACCCCTCCCAATCAGGGTCCTGACTTTGACACAGCATAATTTTCAATGATGAAAGTTCAGCTTTCTCTGGAGCAACACTCTCCTTGCAAGCAAGTATTGGTTTGAAGCTTTTTCTGGCCTCTATTACAGGAGATGAAATTCTCTTCCTATGATATCAAGAAGACCCTCTTGTTTTCCCATTCATCATTCTCATCCTTTCATTACCTTTCTTTTTCTAATTCCTCATTAGTGCCCAACAAGGCCACTACGTTCTCTAGTCTTTGTAATGATTGTCCAGTGTTTCTCAAGTGTGTGATTGATGCAGCATCAGGGCACTTTGGAAGCTGAATCTGGCCTCTGTACCCCAACACCAAATTAAATCTCAGAGATGAGGACTTCCCTGGTGGTCCAGTGAATAAGACTCCATGCTACCAATGCAGGGGGCCCAGGTTTGATCCCTGGTTGGGGAACTAAGTTCCTCTATACCACAGCTAGCCCTCATTACAACTAGAGAAGATTGCATACCACAAGGAAGACCCAGAGCAGCCAAAATAAATAACAAATTAAAAAAATAAGCAAGTAACATCTCAGAGACAGAGTTTTGGGTGAAGTAGAAAAGAATAGCTTTATTGCTTTGTCAGGCAAAGAGGGCCACAATGGGCCCTCTAGAATATGTGCCCCAGTGTGGGAGGGTGGGAAGCTTATGAGGAGTCAAGAGGTGAGTTACTGGTAGGATAGGATACAGGCAGGGCTTATACTCCTTCAATCCAAAGATCACCTCGCATCAGGTGATGACAGCAAGCTGTGATCCTTTCTGAAGTGAAGAGTGCTTCAACAAGCAGCTGGAATCTTTCATTTGTTGGGGGCTTCAGTTTATAGAAGAGCTCAAAGCTATTGTTTTGTGTATCCCATAAAGGGGTTCAAGGACCTGTCCCAAGGCTGCACTATTGTTTCCTGACTGCCCCTCCCTTGTCTCTTCATCCTCTCCTTTCCCTGATTAGCAACTGTTTGAATCTGCCCTCTGGGACTCAGGGAAGGTCAAGGAGGCTAAATGAAGCCTATTTCCTGCCAAGAAGAAAATGGAGATCTTGGAAAGGTTTTTGAGCCCAGTAGCCCCACAGGATCCTGCTCGGTTTCACTTTCTCTGACAAAGAGTGAGTTCAGTTCAGTTCAGTTCAGTTCAGTCGCTCAGTCGTGTCCGACTCTTTGTGACCCCATGAATCGCAGCACGCCAGGCCTCCCTGTCCATCACCAACTCCCGGAGTTCACTCAGACTCACGTCCATTGAGTCTGTGATGCCATACAGCCATCTCATCCTCCGTCGTCCCCTTCTCCTCCTGCCCCCAATCCCTCCCAGCATCAGGGTCTTTCCAATGAGTCAACTCTTCCCATGAGGTGGCCAGAGTACTGGAGCTTCAGTTTTAGTATCATTCCTTCCAAAGAAATCCCAGGGTTGATCTCCCTCAGAATGGACTGGTTGGATCTCCTTGCAGTCCAAGGGACTCTCAAGAGTCTTCTCCAACACCACAGTTCAAAAGCATCAATTCTTCTGCACTCAGCCTTCTTCACAGTCCAACTCTCACATCCATACATGACGACAGGAAAAAACATAGCCTTGACTAGATGGACCTTAGTCGGCAAACTAATGTCTCTGCTTTTGAATATGCCATCTAGGTTGGTCATAACTTTTCTTCCAAGGAGTAAGCGCCTTTTAATTTCATGGCTGCAGTCACCATCTGCAGGATTTTGGAGCCCAGAAAAATAAAGTCTGACACTGTTTCTACTGTTTCCCCATCTATTTCCCATGAAGTGATGGGACCAGATGCCATGATCTTCATTTTCTGAATGTTGAGCTTTAAGCCAACTTTTTCACTCTCCTCTTTCACTTTCATCACTTTTTGTTTAGTTCTTCTTCACTTTCTGCCATAAGGGTGATGTCATCTGCATATCTGAGGTTATTGATATTTCTCCCAGCAATCTTGATTTCAGCTTGTGTTTCTTCCAGTCCAGCGTTTCTCATGATGTACTCTGCATATAAGTTAAGTAAGCAGGGTGACAATATACAGCCTTGACATACTCCTTTTCCTATAACTTCCAGTAAATTTGAACACTCACCCCAATTGCACCATGCTGGAGGCTCTGTGTTCTCAACCTATCACAAATGATGGGGTTGTATTACCAATAGCTGGTGGATGATCTGGCTCTTAAATCCAGGGTCTGCTAGCTTAAACTACACTGGTGTCAACTGATGCTGTAGAAGTTCCCTGAGAAGCACTCCATGGGGGAGGTTTTTATGCCCCATTTACTGAACAGAATCAGCAAAATCGGAAGAGCAAAAAATTGCAGTGTGGGACAGGCACACTATGGAGAATCATTGGCAAGTTCAAGGAGACAAAGGAAATATCAGCTTTCATTAGGTTTCAGAAGTAAATTGGGGAGGCTTGTTTGAGTAAAATTTCCTTGGAGAAGAACAAGGGTTGGAGGCTTGGTGGCTTCTCATTGCATGCAGGTGGTGGTGAGAAGATTATTTGAGGGGCAGGGAGAGATCTTCCTTCATTTTCTTAAAAGCAAGAGATGAAACTCCCACATGAAAAGTGTCCTCCTTTGCAGCAGAAGTAGAGCAATGTCCATTTCACCATGGAAAAGAAGTTGATCCTGAGAGCATTTTATACATAGAATTCTATACAAACAAACCTTGTTAAAGTAATTCTTCCTTCTTCCAGCAAGTCATGCAGGACACAAAGAAGGGTCCATGCCTGAGAACCTCTCTCAGGGCTTTCTGACTCCACTTTAAATGAGATTTTCTTTATGTATTTTCACAGGAAAAAGAATTTTGCAGAAGGACAAAGTGAATCATGATCTTTTGTTGAAACAGCTCCTTCGTGTCATTACACATTGCCCAGGCATACAGTGGGAGATGTCTCTAATGAGAATGCTCTCTTTACCTGATGGCAGATGAGAAAGGAACTTTGGTGAAAGCTGCTGACCGCCAGCCCCCCTGGGAGGTCAGGGGATGCGAGCCTTGTCCTCAGAGATGATTATCTAATGGAACATTGTTATCAATGTGAAAGATGGAAACAATATAAATTCACATCAATAGTGGGTATATATTACCTATTTGCAGGGCAGGAGTAAAGACGCAGATGTAGAAAGCAGACATGTGGACGACTCAGTGGTAGGGAAGGGGAGGGTGGGACCAATTGGGAGAGTAATATTTACACACTTCTGTGTGTAGAACAGACAGCGAGTGGGAAGCTGCTATACAGCACAGGGGGCTCAGATCGGTACTCTGTGATGACAGAGGCATGGGAAGGGGAGATTTCCGAGAGTGAGGGGATATATGTACACATATGGCTGATTCACTTTGTTGTATAGCAGAAGGTAACACAACATCATAAACCAAATATACCCCAATAAAAAATGGTAAAGATCAATAGACAATAATATTAAACAGTTAAAATCAATAAAAGTAGACCTTCAGATGGCAATGTAGACAGTTCTCAAAAAATGTGAAATTGAATACTAAAAGCAACATACAGAGTAACACATGTGTGTATCCTTTACACAAATATATAATACACAGAATAATTCCCTGTATTCTTCATTAATATAATTGAGTATTTATGAAAATAATAACTAAAAAGATAAATATACAATTGTTGACAGTTATTTGTCATTGAAGAGAGGAACCTACATGTTTCTCTGAATATTATCACTCTATCATTTGTATGAGGGGATTCCCTGGTAGCACAGATAGGAAAGAATCCACCTACAATGCGGGAGACCGAGTTCGATCCCTGGGTCAGGAAGATCCCCTGGAGAAAGGAATGGCTACCCAATCCTTGCCTGGAGAATCCCATGAGCAGAGGAGCTTGGCGGGCTCCCGAGGGATGACTGCGGGACTAACACTTTCATGCTGCTGCTGCTGCTTAGTCACTCAGTCGTGTCTGACTCTGTGTGACCCTATAGACTGTAGCCCGCCAGGCTCCTCTGTCCATGGGATTCTTTGGGCAGGAGTACTGAAGTGAGTTGCCATGCCCTCCTCCAGGGAATCTTCCCAGCCCAAGGATCAAACCCAGGTCTCCTGCCCTGCAGGCAGATTCTTTACCACTGAGCCACCAGAGAAGCCCCAAATTTTTATATATACATACAATCATTTGTATGAAAATATAGAGCAAGCTTTTGCTAGGACAAATATTTAAACTCTGGTCTCTCCAGTTGCAAGGTGAAGGCTTAGCAGTGAAAGTTCTAGGTGGCATTTGACATAGTGGGGGTGGGTGTTCAAGGATCTCTGATTCTTTATGTCTTCGTGTCAAAAGAACTCCCTGAGAGGCAAAGTGATGCATAAGAAGTGATTTGTTAGAATAAGACATGATTCTTGTGCACCGTACAGATGGGTGGGTGAGAGGGTGCCAAGCCCTGAGAAGTTAGTGGACTAAAGTTTTATAAACAAAGGAAAAGTGAGGAGGAGTAAAAGACCACTTTATTCCTTATTCTTGGTGCATACTGCATGCTAAGTTGCTTCAGTCATGTCTGACTCTTTGCAACCCCATGGACTGTAGCCATGGGAGCCCAGGGACAGGCTCCTCTGTCCCTGGAATTCTCCAGGCAAGAAAACTGGAGTGAGTTGCCATGCCCTCCTCCAGAGGATCTTCCCAACCCAGGGATCAAACCTGCATCACAATGTCTCCTGCATTGGCAGTAGGGTTCTTTGCCACTAGCGCCACCTGGGAAGCCAGATACTGCATTTCTATCACTTTCTTCTCTGTGTCAGGTGACGGAGGTTCTTTGTTCCCCACGGGGACTGTATGGCACTGTGGAGAAATTATTTCAGGTCTCTGTACAATAAGGGTCTTTCACTTTGAAATGTCACCTCTCCATAAATTCTTATGTTTTATGTGTTCAGAGAACATGTCCCAGGGATTATTAACTTATTGAGCTCACTGGGAAAGTTGTGGGTCTCATGCCACCATTGTTTTCTGCTTCGTGGACTTCTGTATGTGGCTTTGTTGCTAAGCAAGCTTGCTTGGTTTTGTGGTTAAGCAAACCTGCTGTCTTGTTCAATCATAAACTTACAGGAGTCTTTCATACTTTTTCTTCTTTACTTATAATCCCCTAGTGGGATTAACTATTTAATTACCTACTTTGTCCTTTTTCCCTTATCAATATCTTGAAACCTTTTCCTAAGCATTTTCTGTGCTGTGCTGTTTGTTCAGTCATGGCTGACTCTGCAACCCCATGGACTGTAACCTGCCAGGCTCCTCAGCCCATGGGTTCTCCAGGCCAGAATACTGGAGTAGGTTGCCATTTTCTCCTCCAGGGGATCTTCCCGAACCAGGGAATGGAGCCCACATCTCTTACATCTCCTGCATTAGCAGGCGAGTTCTTTACCACTAGTGTAAACATTATCTACTTTGTCCCAAAACAGCACTCACCCATTTTCCCTTCATTTCCACTGCTGCCAAGTGCATTCATATCTTACTATGTGTGCTTGAATGATTTAATGTTATCATATGTTGACTGGCTACCACCTCCAACCCATTTTTCATGTTATTATTGTGAAATAGTAGCCTTCCCTAAACACATTACTAATAATATCACTATCTTGTTCAAATCCATCAGTTGCTCCTCACTGTGCAGTGAAACATGTGGGGAAAAAAAGAGAGAACACATAAGGAAATAGATAATAATAATAATGTAAAAAATTCCAGCATATCAGTATCTAACAAAATGACTCCAGAAGTATAATAAAGAGGAAAAAAAGAGATTTTTTTCCTCAAAAAATAAAGCACCTTTAATCTTAAATTATGCCTTTTTTTTTTTTTACAAGAATCCTCAAATTTAGGAGATAACATTCATATTTCTTATAATTAGGACAAACTGCTTCACTTAGCACTGACCTATTTGACCTGGTTATCTTAGCATAATTATTACTAGTAAGAGCACTTCTTTTTATCCTGACAAATCCTCTAGTTTGTCCTAAAATTTGTATATTCACCCTAGATTAAACCTCATATTTTTGAAACCAAAATCCTTGTAGCCTTTAATTATGTGAAACTATTGTTATATATTTAAATCTTAAAAAGTCTAACTCTAGTAAAAATTGTGGTGAAAGTTTATACAACATTAAAGATCACCCTCAAGGTATTCAGAGGGAAAAAAAATAGATACATGGAAAAATAATGAGAATAAGACAGGTATTAGAATCTCATCAGTTAAATCCGAACGTTGGAAAACAGAGCAAGGTGTTCACACTTCTTATGTAAATTTGTACTGAGCTTAGACTTGTATTTCATTAATCAGGTGTGAGAGAGGATAAAAGCATTTTCAGAAGTGTAAGAAGATAAAGTTTTCTTCTATGAACTACTTTTTAAAGAGTTACTTAAGGATGCTTTTCCAAAAAATGAATATGTCAAGAGTTACATATGAGATCCCAGACCTATGGATCCTCAGGAGAGAGAGAGGAGTCTTCAGGTGTCACCTGGGTGACTGGAGAGAAAGGAAACATCACAGTGTAGAACACGAGGGATAAGAATCTGAGACTCAAGAGTAGACGGAGGATTCAGCAGAATAAACAGGAAGATTGATGGCTCAGGAAACCAGGGGAATATGCTGATTCTTAGCCCAGAAAAGATGGCATGAGAAGCAGAAATACAAATGTATGGCTTGAAGTCTTAGTGACGATCTATTGCAGAAGGGCAAGGCAACCCACCCCAGTATTCTTGTAGGGAGCATCCCATGGACAGAAGAACCTGGCGGGCTACAGTCCATGGGGTCGCAAAGAGTCGGACATGACTGAAGCGACTTGGCATGACCGCATGGATAGAAGAACTGAGAATAAAATCATAATTAGAAAAAGGAGGGTGAAGAGAGATACAGCCTTGTATAAATGAGGTAAATCTCATCTACCAAAGCAGAAAATAACAGACTAGGCCAAAAGTGTAAATAAAGACATTGAAAAATCAATAAGAAGTGCAAGCACATAATTCACAGATAAGGGAATAAAGTCTAGAATAGCTAAATTAGGTTAATGGTATACATATTTTGTATATATGTATAGATACACACACATATACACAACAGTTTCTTTCTGGAGTCTTACATTTCAGCTGCTGCTGCTGCTAAGTCGCTTCAATCGTGTCCAACTCTGTGCGACCCCATAGGCGGCAGCCCACCAGGCTCCCCCGTCCCTGGGATTCTCCAGGCAAGAACACTGGAGTGGGTTGCCATTTCCTTCTCCAATGCATGAAAGTGAAAAGTCAAAGTGAAGTCACTCAGTCGTGTCCGACTCTGTGCGACTCCATGGACTGCAGCCTACCAGGTTCCTCTGTCCATGGGATTTTCTAGGCAAGAGTACTGGAGTGGGGTGCCATACATTTCAGCAAGACTCTGTTATTCATTCTAGAATTTTATGTTACACACACACATATATATATTTCCTTCATTGATAAATAAGCAAGCAAAACTACAGATTTTGAGGAAGACTATTAGGCACTGCTTTTGCTAACTTCCCTGCTGGCTCAACAGTAAAGAATTCACCTGCCAATGCAGGAGATGAGGGTTTGATAACTGGCTTGGGAAGATCTTCTAGAGAAGGAAATGACAACCCACTCCAGTATTCTTTTTACCTGGGAAATACTATGGACAGAGGGGCCTGGAGGGCTATATACGGGGCTGCAAAGAGTTAGACGTGACTTAGCAACTAAACAACTACAATGCTAACTTGTAGTGTAGCTTTGCTTTCTGGTTTCTGTCATCAAAATACAATCACATTTGTCCAGAAACAATACCTACTTTTATCAGAGGAAAAATTCACTAGATTAATGTTTGTTTCATTCAGTTCAGTTCAGTTGCTCAGTCATGTCTGACTCTTTCAACCCCAGGAACCACAGGACACCCGGCCTCCCTTTCCATCACCAACTCCCAGAGTCCACCCAAACCCATGTCCATTGAGTCGGGGATGCCACTAAACCATCTCTTCCTCTGTCGTCCCCTTCTCCTCCTGCCGTCAATCTTTCCCAGCATCAGGGTCTTATTCAATGAGTCAGCTCTTCACATCAGGTGGCCAAAGTATTGGAGTTTCAGCTTCAACATCAGTCCTTCCAATGAACACCCAGGACTGATTTCCTTTAGGATAGTCTGGTTGGATCTGGTTGCAGTCCAAGGGACTCTCAGAGTCTTCTCCAGCACCACAATTCAAAAGCATTAATTATTTGGTGCTTAGCTTTCTTAATAGTCCAACTCTCACATCCATACACGACTACTGGAAAAACCATAGCCTTGACTAGATGAAGCTTTTTTGGCAAAGTAATGTCTCTGCTTTTTAATATGCTGTCTAGGTTGGTCATAACTTTCCTTCCAAAGAGTAAGCGTCTTTTAATTTCATGGCTGCAATCACCATATGCAGTGATTTTGGAACGCAGAAAAATAAACTCAGCCACTGCTTCCCCGTCTATTTGCCATGAAGTGATGGAACCAGATGCCATGAGCTTAGTTTGTTGAGCTGAATGTTGAGCTTTAAGCCAACTTTTTCACTCTCCTCTTTCATTTTCATCACTTTTTGTTTAGTTATTCCTCACTTTCTGCCATAAGGGTGGTGTCATCTGCATATCTGAGGTTATTGATATTTCTCACTGCAATCTTGATTCCAGCTTGTGCTTCCTCCAGCCCAGCATTTCTCATGATGTACTCTGCATAGAAGTTAAATAAGCAGGGTGACAATATACAGCCTTGATGTACTCTTTTTCCTATTTGGAACCAGACTGTTGTTCCATGTCCAGTTCTAACTGTTGCTTCCTGACCTGCATACAGATTTCTCAAGAGGCAGGTCAGGTGGTCTGGTATTCCCATCTCTTTCAGAATTTTCCACAGTTTATTGTGATCCACACAGTCAAAGGCTTTGGCATAGTCAAAACAGAAATAGATGTTTTTCAGAAACTCTCTTGTTTTTTCAATGATCCACCAGATGTTGGCAATTTGATCTCTGGTTCCTCTGCCTTTTCTAAAACCAGCTTGAACATCTGGAAGTTCATGGTTCATGTATTGCTTAGGCCTGGCTTGGAGAATTTTAAGCATCATTTTATTAGCATGCAAGATGAGTACAATTGTATGGTAGTATGAGCATTCTTTGGCATTGTCTTTCTTTGGGATTGTTTCAGTTCAGTTCAGTTCAGTTCCTCAGTCGTGTCCGACTCTTTGCGACCCCATGAGTCGCAGCATGCCAGGCCTCCCTGTCCATCACCAACTCCCGGAGTTCACTCAGACTCACGTCCATTGAGTCTGTGATGCCATCCAGCCATCTCATCCTCGGTCGTCCCCTTCTCCTCCTGCCCCCAGTCCCTCCATTAATTCATATGACAAATGTATGCGGGATGTCTTTCACTCTACTACATGAGAGCCAGAATGCAAAACAAACAAAAAGTGCAAATCCATTTTTTTCTAATTTATAATATTTTACACTAATGATATACTAATGATGTAAGACAATTAAATAGAGTTTAGACTAAGAATGTTCTAAGTGTTCAGAAACTAAAACCAATTGAATATGTTTTAATTTTATAACATGCTACTTTAAAGAACTGAATTGTATTTAAAAGAGAATGAAGAAGAATTGGATCTATGGAAGAGTCACTGGTAGCAAAGGAGGGAAAAAAGCAAAAATGAGAAAAAAAGATAATAACAGAAACTTTAAGGAGGAATATGAAAACAATACAAAAAATCCGCACATTCTTGGTAACAAAGACACAGTTCAGCTGCTACAGGTGCATAGGTTTGAGTAACATTCTGGACCCGGTCGTTGGGGTTTTGTGAACACTGGCTCCTGTCTACAAAGGTAGCTGAATGGAGGAAGGGGTGGGCATAGAGCACAAGCAGGCAGAATGGTAGGTGAGGATGGAATATCAGCAGAATTATTAGAGAGTTCAACAGTGCAGAGTTGAGTGACAGTCAGTGCCAGCTCCTCTCAAAGAAGGAGGTGAACAGGGCGCTATCTATGGAGACTGAAAGCACGTGAATGTTCAAAAAACATTTTGAAGGACAAAGGAACAAAGTTTGTGGCTGCAGAAGGCTGACGGAGTGAAGGAAGCTTGAGGGATAAAGGAGATGTAGAGCTTTTCATCCTAGTAGCATTAAAATGATGTTACCATTTTATAAATAAGTTTACCTGCATCTTTTTTTTCAGTTCAGTTCACTCAGTCATATCTGACTCTTTGTTAACCCATCAACTGCAGCACACCAGGCCTCCCTGCCCATCACCAACTCTCCAAGCTTACTCAAACTCATGTCCATTGAATCGGTGATGCCATCCAACCATCTCATCCTCTGTTGTCCCCTTCTCCTCCCACCTTCAATCTTTCCCAGCATCAGGGTCTTTTCCAATGGCTAAGTTCTTTGCATTATGTAGTCCAAATATCAGAGCTTCAGCTTCAGCATCAGTCCTTCCAATGTATATTCAGGACTGATTTCCTATATGATTGACTGCTTTGATCTTTCAGTCCAAGGGACTCTCAAGAGTCTTTTCTAAAACCACAGTTTAAAAGCATCAATTCTTTGGCACTCAGCTTTCATATTTTTAGGTACCAGTTCAGTTCAGTTCAGTCACTCAATTGTGTCCGACTCTTTGCGACCCCATGAATTGCAGCACACCAGGCCTCCCTGTCCATCACCATTTTCCAGAGTTCACTCAAACTCACATCCATCGAGTCAGTGATGCCATCCAGCCATCTCATCCTCTGTCATCCCCTCTTCCTCCTGCCCCCAGTCCCTCCCTGCATCAGAGTCTTTTCCAATCAGTCAACTCTTCACATGAGGTGGCCAAAGTACTGGAGCTTCAGCTTCAGCACCAGTCCTTCCAAAGAAATCCCAGGGCTGATCTCCTTCAGAATGGACTGGTTGGATCTCCTTGCAGTCCAAGGAACTCTCAAGAGTCTTCTCCAACACCACAGTTCAAAAGCATCAATTCTTCAGTGCTCAGCTTTCTTCACAGTCCAACTCTCACATCCATACATNTCAGCTTCAGCACCAGTCCTTCCAAAGAAATCCCAGGGCTGATCTCCTTCAGAATGGACTGGTTGGATCTCCTTGCAGTCCAAGGAACTCTCAAGAGTCTCTCCAACACCACAGTTCAAAAGCATCAATTCTTCAGTGCTCAGCTTTCTTCACAGTCCAACTCTCACATCCATACATGACCACTGGAAAAACCATATGATATTTGTATTTCTCTGTGTGACTTACTTAATTTAATATAATAATCTCTTGGTCTGTCCATTCTGCTGCAAATGGCATTACTTTGTTCTTTTTATGGCTAACATTTCACTGTATATATGTACCACATCTTTATCCATTCATTTATAATGGAAAAGAATTTGCAAAAGAATAAAGGACACATAGGTGGATAGATACGTAAGTGTTCAGTTACTTCAGTCATGTCAGACTCTTTGTGACCCACTGGAGTGTAGCTTACCAGGCTCCTCTCTCCATGGGATTCGCCAGGCAAGACTCCTGGAGTAAGTTGCCATGCCCTTCTCCAGGGAGATAGATGACAGAGATAAGTTGAATCACTGTGCGGTACACCTGAAACTAACACAAATCAAGTATACTCCAATTTTAAAAATGATATTACCATAACAGAAACAGGAAAACAAGGACAGGAAATTTATTTAAAAGAACATAATAGAAACAAAAGAGAGATAGAAAGTAGAGTAAATGTTAAATCACATCATTATGAAATAATTTTAGACTTAAGAAATTGCTCAACTAATGAATGAGCTCCAAATAACTTAAGGAAGTAAATGATACTAGATAACTTTCTTGGAACTCTTTAATTTTGTTTTTCTTTAACACAAAATCATTTTTAATATATTCTATTAACATGAGACATTAAATGAGAATATATTCATATTTGAGAATATTTATCCCATAATTCTCTTTTACCTGTTCTAATATTTTTAAAACTTGAAGTACTTTCTAGGCAATAAATTTGATAATTTTCCTTATTATTACATTTCCAACTGATGAAACTTGCTTCACTTTGATGTTTTTCTGGGAAAAGTTTTCCCTCTTCTCTGATGACTTCTGAATCATTGAAAGATTGCATCTTAACTGTAAAATTAACAGAATGTTGGTAGGCATTAAATCTTTTCAGATGTTATATATAATTCAAGTTTATTTCCCTTCTATGTTGTGGAAATGAGCCTGGTTATTTACAGTTTATTCAAGGAAGAAGTATGAAAAATGTGTTCTTGCTAAAATTTTGTTGCTAAGAAAAGCAAGTTATTGCTAATCTTGTCTCTCTCTCCACCCCACTGTGGTAATTCACTTGAGCATATGACAAAAAGCACTACCACTGCAGTACTTTTTAAATTTCAAAAGGCCTGATATAACCTTTTTGTTTCTCTTTAATCAGTTGTGAAAGTTCTTCAAAATGCAGAACATGCACACACAATATGTCAAAGACAGTGTTAGAAAAATCTAAGAAAAAGTACCAAATATCTTACTATTTCTAAATAAAAATATGCATATCTAATAAATATATCAAAATTTGAGGGCAGAGCAAAAGCTTCAGTAGAAGCAAAATCTTGCATATAAAATGAAGTAAGCAAAATTTTGATTTTTACTTATAAAATCTTACCTGTCAAGCAAGGTAAATGTGAAAAAGATAGATATGAGTAAAATGATATTCATTATTTAAAAATATTTTTTTGTCTGTGTAGCACTCAGGATCTTTAGTTGCAGCATGTGGGATCTAGTTCCATAACCAGGGATTGAACCCAGGCACCTTCATTGAAAAAGTGCAGAGTCTTATCCAATGAACCACTATGGAAGTCCTCACAATACTCATTTTTGTCATATATATATATAATGTTTATTGAACAAAAAGGGCATTGAGCAGGCAGCAAGGTCATTTTTAGTAAGAAATTGTTGAAATGTAAGAGTTAATGTGAAATTAATGTTTTTATTAATATGCTAGTACACAAAAATCCAATTTGAAGGGAAATAACTGAACTGACCTTTTATTTACCTTGAGTGAGAGAATAGAAAAACATTGCAATTCAACACAAATGTCAAATGTTCCAACATAAAAAGAGGAGACTTTTTATTAAATAATTCATTTCTCAATTTCTGGGCTTATTTATTTTCTTCTCCTTGGCACAATAAGAAAATATATGGGACTTGGTGGTTGTATACTCTTTATATAATAAATATTATTTTACTGAATTGTCAATAAAATAGGCTTTTGTAAAATTACATGTCCACTCAGTTTTTTTAATGATTGTATTATGTTCTCATACTAAACTATTATTAATTGTGTATGAGTGAAACATTGTATTACAGAAATGTTCATGCACACACACTGTCACACACACACACAAGATGAGAGAGAGAAAAGCCAGTGTTCCCCCTTGTTACTATATTTGATCCACAGTAATTGCTACAATCAAACCAATAATGTGTTGATCCATTATTATTTGAGAATTTTAAAGCAAATTCAAGAAAACAACTTACTCTACACTTAAATAGCCCAATGTGTATTAATATTTCTCATAAGATGTTATTCTTTTTTAATATAGCCATAGTACTCTTATCCATTGGAAAATATAATACAAACTATATCCACTCCATGTTAAAATTTTCCCATATATCAGAAAAAGTTTTTGCACTTGTTTTCTTTGAATTATTGCACATTTTCTGATATTGATCCTTGTAATATAGCTAATGTAAATTTTACATATGAATATGAATCAACATAAATCTCTGTATTTCTATGGCATGCATTTGTACAGTTAATTAAACTACATTATTTAAGTATTACATGCACAGGAGTTTAAAATGTTATTATATGAAACATATGTGTGAATTTATGAGTTTGTGTGTATGTGTATAAGTTTTACTCTGATCATAACTATTAGGCTCGATTTTATGTTGTAACCTAAAAGTGACAGTTTAAATTTCAGTTTTCAAAATTAACTCATTAAAACATTCATAAATATTTGCTGAACACACACATACCAGGAACCTCTTACTATGCCACCATTTGTCTACAAGACAAAAATCAAAAAGAGAAAACTTACAATTTCCTTGGTGGTTTTCATGGTAAGACAATGAAATATTGTATGAAAGGGAAAGATGAATTTGATAACACATAGAGAAAACTCATGAGATGAAAATCAGTGGCTAAATGTCTTTTCCGAAGTAAGTGATAGTTTTATTTGGTTTTTGTGGCAGCAACTTTCACAAGCTAACATGGAAGTAAGTCAACAGAAGATCTGTTTGTTGTTGTTCAGTCATTCAGTTGTGTCTGTTTCTGGGCAACCACATGGACAGTAGCCTGCCAGGCTCCTCTGTCCTTGGGATTCTCCAGGCGAGAATACTTCAGCGGATTGCCATTTTCTCCTACAGGGGATCTTCCCAACCCAAGGATTGAACCTGTGTCTCCTTCATGGGCAAGGGGATTCTTTACCACTGAGCCACCAGGGAAGCCTAAAATCTGTTTCAGTTCAGTCACTCGGTCGTGTCCTTCTCTTTCTGACCCCACGAATGACAGCACGCCAGGCCTCCCTGTCCATCACAAACTCCCGGAGTTCACTCAGGCTCACGTCCATTGAGTCCGTGATGCCATCCAGCCATCTCATCCTCGGTCGTCCCCTTCTCCTCCTGCCCCCAATCCCTCCCAGCATCAGAGTCTTTTCCAATCAGTCAACTCTTCGCATAAGGTGGCCAAAGTGCTGGCGCTTCAGTTTTAGCATCATTCCTTCCAAAGAAATCCCAGGGCTGATCTCCTTCAGAATGGACTGGTTGGATCTCCTTGCAGTCCAAGGGACTCTCAAGAGTCTTCTCCAATACCACAGTTCAAAAACATCAATTCTTCGGCACTCAGCCTTCTTCACAGTCCAACTCTCACATCCATACATGACCACAGGAAAAATCACATAGCCTTGACTAGACGGAACTTTGTTGGCAAAATAATGTCTCCGCTTTTAAATATGCTATCTAGGTTAGTCCTAACTTTCTTTCCAAGGAGTTCAGTTCAGTTCAGTTCACTTCAGTCGCTCAGTCGTGTCAGACTCTTTGCGACCCCATGAATCGCAGTACGCCAGGCCTCCCTGTCCATCACCAACTCCCGGAGTTCACTCAGACTCACGTCCATTGAGTCCATGATGCCATCCAGCCATCTCATCCTCGGTCGTCCCCTTCTCCTCCTGCCCCCAATTCAGGGTCTTTTCCAATGAGTCAACTCTTCGCATAAGGTGGCCAAAGTACTGGAGCTTCAGTTTTAGCATCATTCCTTCCAAAGAAATCCCAGGGCTGATCTCCTTCAGAATGGACTGGTTGGATCTCCTTGCAGTCCAAGGGACTCTCAAGAGTCTTCTCCAATACCACAGTTCAAAAACATCAATTCTTCGGCACTCAGCCTTCTTCACAGTCCAACTCTCACATCCATACATGACCACAGGAAAAATCACATAGCCTTGACTAGACGGAACTTTGTTGGCAAATAATGTCTCCGCTTTTAAATATGCTATCTAGGTTAGTCCTAACTTTCTTTCCAAGGAGTTCAGTTCAGTTCAGTTCACTTCAGTCGCTCAGTCGTGTCAGACTCTTTGCGACCCCATGAATCGCAGTACGCCAGGCCTCCCTGTCCATCACCAACTCCCGGAGTTCACTCAGACTCACGTCCATTGAGTCCATGATGCCATCCAGCCATCTCATCCTCGGTCGTCCCCTTCTCCTCCTGCTCCCAATCCCTCCCAGCATCAGGGTCTTTTCCAATGAGTCAACTCTTTGCATGAGGTGGCCAAAGTGCTGGAGCTTCAGTAAGGGTCTTTTAATTTTCATTGCTGCAATCACCCTCTGCAGTGACTCTGGAGCCCAAAAAAATAAAGTCTGACACTGTTTCCACTGTTTCTCCATCTATTTCCCATGAAGTGATGGGACTAGGAGGGAATAAATGAAAAAGGCTAGTAAATATTAGGCATTTATATGGAGAACTGAGTTAAAGTGAGAAAATGGTATTTACAGAAACACTTTAATTCAAAATTAAGGTATATAAATTATGCTACAGAAAAAGGAACAATCCGCTTTAGTTATTTTAGACAGAATGTGATTGGATGTGGGACATTTGATGATTCTTGATTATGTTCATAATCTCTTTAGCTGGCAGTCATGGTTTTGATAAAATGGTTGATATAAATCCACAGTGTGTTATCTACAATATTTTACTGTGAAAATACCTGTTAAAGGGGGAGTCCTTTTGAGTACCCACATGGCTTAGAAATTTTGCCCAAGTCTGTGCACTCTGGGAGGGCTTCTTTCTTATCTCCACTTAAGGGCTCCTGTGGCCAGACTTCCAGTCTTGTTTCTCTCAAGCTTCTCACCATCTTGCAACCTGACTTCTCACTGATCATTAAAAATCTGTGAATATACTCCTGTACATGTAGCTTTCCATGCAAAGCAAAAACCTTGATGGGTTATTGGAAATTCTATCTGCCAAGATTTTTCTTGCTACTGTTGTTCAAGCTTCTCCTGGGTGGTAATGTTACCTTGCAGTTGTCCGATTCTGACAAATAGCAAGTTCTATTGCATAACTATATGTAAACCAGGCTTGAACTTTTCTTTTTGGACAACCATCATATGAAACACTGCTGGAGGCTATAAGCAGAATAGGTCTATTGCAAATATGAGCAGGCAACGAATCGTTCTTGTACTGTTACACTGCTATCAGAACCTGCTGTCTACCTCTTTTGAAATATATCACATTCACTTCATGATGGAATTCTGCTGCATGCGCAAAGCTGTAGGGCTTGAAAGATAAGATAATACCCACATTCTTTGGGCCTGGTCAATTCAGTCATCACTTAGAGTCCTACTGCTAGGTCTTTTTTGTTGGACTCAGCAAGGAGCTGTTTCTTAAAACTTGAATAATTATCACTAAAGAGAACATTGTTTTTTAATGAAACAAGGCATGATGTTTCTTCTGCTGAGCATATCACAGGTGCTATTAAGCTTACAAACCTATTGCAGATAGTCCGAATTCTATTATGTCTGCTGAGAACTGGAAACTGAAGTTCAACTGGCAGCTCAACCTCCCCTGCAACAGGAAAAAGGCAGCATTCTTTTGTCCCAGAACCACTTGAAGCAGGAAGCCTCACCAACTCTTCAGTAGATAAAGAAGAGCAACACAAACAATATCGTAAATGTCTCATCAAAATCTCTAGAAAAAAAAGAGAAAATGATATGCTATTTCCTATTGGTAGTGAGCAGAAGAGATGGAACCTCATCATTTACTTCTGAGAGAAAAGCAGAGTCTGATGTAGGACCTCCAGAAAATTCACTGAGATGCCAAGTCCCTCAATGTTTCTGAATTTAATTTCCAACTTTTCAGCATTGCTGCTGCTGCTGCTGCTGCTAAGTCGCTTCAGTCGTGTCCAACTTTGTGTGACCCCATAGATGGCAGCCCACCAGGCTCCCCCGTCCCCGGGATTTTCCAGGCAAGAACACTGGAGTGGATTGCCATTTCCTTCTCCAGTGCATGAAAGTAAAAGTGAAAGTGAAGTCGCTCAGTCGTGTCTGACTCTTAGCGACCCCATGGACTGCAGCCCACCAGGCTCCTCCATCCATCGGATTTTCCAGGCAAGAGTACTGGAGTGGGGTGCCATTGCCTTCTCCATCAGCATTACTATTTCTTACCATAGTAGGTGGATAGCCTACTACTTCCTGCATCACTGAAGCTTCTGAACAAACTGTCATCAGCCCTGTGAGACATCAGGGAGATTGTGGGGTAGTCAAGGTTTTTTAGAAATAAGGTACAGTAGTAAGAAAGTATTACTGTAGGGAAGGTTTATATCCATAACCTATCAAAGTAACTGTGATGACCTTGCCACATTCACAGTGCTCCATTGGCTTCTGCCATTTCTGAATGTTATCTGTGGCACATTGACATGGTAATAGCCCCTCAATCGATCATACCTCCTATACCCTCATCTTTCCAGTTTGACTCTGGGCTTGCTCATGAGACATTCCTCTCCCCTTTTCTGGCCATAGCATATATGAAAAGCATTGCCTTGAAAACTCCTTGAGCTTTAAGTCTTCCCCTCTTATTATAGAAACTTTTCTGGGACCATGTTAAAAATCAAATTAGGCTCTTATGAGATGAGAGCATCTGGAAAAACATGCCAGTATTTCCAACCAATCCATGATTCCAGTGTAAGCCCAAATGCCTGAAGAGCCCAGCCTACACCATGGAAAATAGAGGAGGCAACTCAATCCAACACAGTCCAAAGTATAAACCTTCAGAGCTAGAACAAAGTGAATGATTGTTTAAGGTTTCTAAATTTGAAGGGGTAGTTTATTACAGATAAATAGGTAATCAGTAGAGAAATTGGTGGCTGGAATTGGGGTATTACAAAAATATAATGCTTATGGTAGTCTGTGGAACTGGTTGGGCTGTGGAAGCTGGCCAGGCAAAAGGAAATAGTAGGCAAAGGTGACAAATAAAGAAACACAATGAGGTAACAGCTAATGGAGGCTGAAAGATGATGAGTCTGGTCATTCAGAAACAATGTGAGCCCGCATAAGTATAGGCGACTGACTTTCAACAAAGGAACAAAGGCAATACAATGGAGAATAAAGCAAAGAAAGTGTTTTCAATAAATGATGTCGAATCAACTGGACATCCACATACCAAAAAAAGAAAAAATGAAATTAGATGAAACTCCTATACTCTTCATCAAATTTAACTTAAAATAGATCAAGACCTAAGTAAAAATACAAAACTGTAAAAGTTCTAGAAGATAATATAGGAGAAAACTTTGATGATTTGCGTATTATGGTGCCCTTTAGTTTTAAAACCAAAGGCATTATTCATGAAAGAAATAATGGGCAACTTAGATTTCATTAAAATTAAAATCTTCTTCTCTGTGAAAGATAATATCAAGAGAAGGAGAAGACAAGGCACAGACTGGTAGGAAGTAGCTGCAAAAGTCACATCTGATGAAGGACTGGTCCTAAATATACAAAGAACTCTTGTAATTCAATAATAAGAAAACAACCAATTTAAATATGGTCCTGGGACTTCCTTGGTGGTCCAGTGGTTAAGAATAGCTGCCAGTGCAGGGGGTGCACAAGTTTGGTCCATGATCTGGGAAGATTCCACATGCCTTGGAGCGCCTGAGTCCATGAGCCACAGCTACTGAAGCCTGCATGCTCTAGATTCTGTGTTCCACAACACAAGAAGCCACTGCCAGGAGAAGCCCATGCAACACAACGCAGAGTAGCCCCAACTTGCCGCCAACTAGAGAAAGCCCACACACAACTAAGGCTCAGCACAACAACACAAACAAAGCTTTGTTCAAAGGCCTCTCACTAAAGAAGATACACAGAGCAAACAAGCATATAAAGAAATCCACATCATAAGTCAGAGATTAGGAAAATGCAAAATAAGCCAACACTCAGATACCACCACACAGCTAATAGAATAACCACAATCTGGAACAATGGAAAATATCGGGGTGTGGGAAGATGGCGGAGGAATAGGACGGAGAGACCACTTTCTCCTGCACAAATTCATCAAAAGAACATCTCAACGCTGAGTAAATTCTACAGGGCAGCTTCTGAATGTGAGCAGAGGACATAAGACATCCAGAAAAGCAGAACATTGTCTTCAAAAACAGGTAGGAAAAATACAGAAGACGAAAAGAGTAACAAAGGAGGTGGGGAGGGAGCTCCGTCCCGGGAAGGGAGTCCTGTCCCGGGAAAAGAGTTTTAAAGGGAGAGAAGTTTCCAAACGCCGGGAAGCACTATCACTGCCGAATCTGTGGCGAGTCTTGAAGGCACATGGCAGGGAGGAAAAATGAATGGTGATTGAGACCAGCAGGTTGCGAGCCCGGCAGTGATTCCCCCGGCGGAGAGGCAGAGCAGA
>SJXQ01010834.1:367032-489513 GCA_006408695.1 Aepyceros melampus | reverse complement strand
TATGTTTTTTAATTTAGAGACTGCACATAAAGAGTTTTGCCTACAAAAAGAACTCAAATAACATTTTGTACTTACAGATCACAAAATGATTTTTTTTTTTAATGACAGAGGAGCAGATAATAAACATAAGATATTCTATATGATACAATTGTCTACTAGAAATTGAAAGCAACCAACCAACTAATGAAATCAGTTCAGCTCAGTTGCTCAGTCGTGTCCGATTCTTTGTGACCCCTTGAATTACAGCACACCAGGCCTCCCTATCCATCAACAACTGCCAGAGACCACCCAAATCCATGTACATTGAGTCGGTGATGCCATCCAACCATCTCATCCTTTGTCATCCCCCTCTCCTCCTGCCCTCAATCTTTCCCAGCCTCAGGACCTTTTCAAATGAGTCAAATTTTCGCATCAGGTGGCCAAAGTATTGGAGTTTCAGCTTCAACATCAGTCCCTCCAATGAATACCCAGGACTGATCTCTTTTAGGATGGACTAATTGGATCTTCTTGCAGTCCAAGGGACTCTCAAGAATCTTCTCAACATCACAATTCAAAAATATAAATTCTTTGGCATTCATCTTTCTTCGCAGTCCAACTCTCACATCCATACATGACCACAGGAAAAACCATAGCCTTGACTAGATGGACCTTTGTTGACAAAGTAATGTCTCTGCTTTTTAACATGCTGTCTAGGTTGGTCATAACTTTTCTTCCAAGGAGTAAGCATCTTTTAATTTCATGGCTGCAATCACCATCTGCATTGATTTTGCCCCCCCAAAATAAAGTCTGATAGTGTTTCCACTGTTTGCCCATCTATTTCCCACGAAGTGATGGGACTAGATGCCATGATCTTAGTTTTCTGAATGTTGAGCTTTAGGTCAATTTTTTCATTCTTCTGTTTCACTTTCATCAAGAGGTTCTTTAGTTGTTCTTCACTGTCTGCCATTAGGGTGATGTCATCTGCATATCTGAGGTTATTGATATTTCTCCCGGCAATCTTGATTCCAGCTTGTGCTTCCTCCAGCCCAGCATTTCTCATGATGTACTCTGCACTTTTCTTCCAAGGAGTAAGCATCTTTTAATTTCATGGCTGAATCACCATCTGCATTGATTTTGCCCCCCCAAAATAAAGTCTGATAGTGTTTCCACTGTTTGCCCATCTATTTCCCACGAAGTGATGGGACTAGATGCCATGATCTTAGTTTTCTGAATGTTGAGCTTTAGGTCAATTTTTTCATTCTTCTGTTTCACTTTCATCAAGAGGTTCTTTAGTTGTTCTTCACTGTCTGCCATTAGGGTGATGTCATCTGCATATCTGAGGTTATTGATATTTCTCCCGGCAATCTTGATTCCAGCTTGTGCTTCCTCCAGCCCAGCATTTCTCATGATGTACTCTGCATATAAGTGAAATAAGCAGGGTGACAATATATAGCCTTGACGTACTCCTTTTCCAATTTGGAACCAGTCTGTTGTTCCATGTCCAGTTCTAACTATTGCTTCCTGACTTGCATACAGGTTTCTCAAGAGGCAGGTCAGGTGGTCCAGTATTCCCATCTCTTTCAGAATTTTCCAGTTTATTGCGATCCACACAGTCAAAGGCTTTGGCATAGTCAATAAAGCAGAAATAGATGTTTTTCTGGAACTCTCGCTTTATTCATGATCCAGCAGATGTTGGCAATTTGATCTATAGTTCCTCTGCCTTTTCTAAAACCAGCTTGAACATCTGAAAGTTCACAGTTCATGTATTGCTGAAGCCTGGCTTGGAGAATTTTGAGCATTACTTTACTAGCATGTGAGATGAGTGCAATTGTGCAGTAGTTTGAGCATTCTTTGACATTGCCTTTCTTTGGGATTGGGATGAAAACTGATCTTTTCCAGTCCTGTGACTACTGCTGAGTTTTCCAAATTTGCTGGCATATTGAGTGCACAACTTTCACAGCATCATCTTTCAGGATTTGAAATAGCTCAACTGGAATCCCGTCACCTCCACTTGGTTTGTTTGTAGTGATGCTTTCTGAGGCCCACTTGACTTTACATTCCAGGATGTCTGTCTCTAGGTGAGTGTGAGTGATCACATTATCATGACAGAATTAATAAAATAACTTGTAATAATTTGTTCAATCTTTTTAGAACCTGAATATGATTTGACCATGGTCCATATCGATTGTTAAGCCTGAACATAGAGAAAGCTGAGAGACCATATTTTCAGAGATGTAATTTTTCTTGTATGACATTAAATGATAACTAAAAATGAAAATATTAGAAATTATTCATAGTACCCATGCCATGTGCCCCCAGATGGAAAATTATGTCCCACTACACAATTTGGCTACTCCGTTTAAAATGTCAATGTGATAACCATTAAAGATAGAATTGTCCAAATTTGAGAGTACAGAAAATATAATACAGAAGGGATATCCTAATGAGAGAGAGAGAAAACATCAAACATCAATAAATAATATCCAATACCATAACCTTAAGCAAGAATTTAATTAATATTATAATTCAGAGAAGACAATAAAATTTATATAATTAACATGATTATTTTAAGATTATGCATTATCAAAACCAATCATTCTATCAATCCAAAACTAGCTCTTTGAGAAGGAGAATTCATATGAGAAATACTTTCAAGTTGAGTCATTACTGAAATAACTAAATTTGACAAAGGGAAAACTAGCTCTGTTTTTTAGGGCTTATTCCATTCAGAGGCTTGAACACATTTCTAACTCCTGAATTAAAACAATGCACAAGGCATTAAAGTAAACTCTAAAAGGAGATAATTTCAATTACTTGAAATCTTGACAGACATGCCACTCCTGCTAATTTTAATATTTTTTGACCACCTAGTATGGATAAGAATATTTTTTCACTACTGGTAAATTTTTTAAAAACCTTAAAACCAACTCAGAATATTGATTTTGAAAAGCTAGCAAAAGTAATATTTTCATTGTATTTATGAAAGATTTATTTCTGTGAGGTCTGTTATCACAGAGATAAAATTGTATTCCATGTAATCAATAAAATATTATTAAAATATAATCAGAAAAAAAAATGAACTGCCACCAGATAATCTCTCATAACATTTTTCAGTGAAGAGGATTTAGTTAAACTAATTAAAACAATGGTGTAAAGCTACATATATAACCATGTGTTTAATGTACCACACTAAATAATAATGCAAATTCAAGTTTGTGAAGAATTTCTGAGTTTTTTTTTTTTAAGATTTCACAGAAATATTTTTATATATTGAAAGTTTAAATGCAAAAGGTGTTCCATTTTCTGGACTCAAATACAAAGGTGCTTCAAAGTGATTATGTGATCTATCATTACTTTTTAAAAAGACAGGAAACTTATACAATGACCAAAAAACTAAAACCTCAATTGATACCCATTTTGGAATTGTTCATGGAAAATATGAACATATTTGTATAAGAAAAGAAAGCAAAGCATATATTTATATGGCACAAGAGAGGTGCAGTTCAGTTCACTTCAGTCGCTCAGTTGTCTCGACTCTTTGCAATCCCATGGACTGCAACACACCAGGCCTACCTGTCCATCACCAACTCCCAGAGTTTACCCAAACTCATGTCCATTGAGTCAGTGGTTTTATCCAACCATCTCATCCTCTGTCATCCCTTTCTCCTCCCACCTTCAATTTTTCCCAGCATCAGGGTCTTTTCCAATGAGTCAGCTCTTCACATCAGGTGGCCAAAGTATTGGAACTTCAGCTTCAACATCAGTCCTTCCAATGAACATTCAGGACTGGTCTCTTTTAGTATGGACTAGTTGGATCTCCTTGCAGTCCAAGGGACTCTCAAGAGTCTTCTCCAACACCACAGTTCAAAAGAATCAATTCTTCAGCGCTCAGCTTTCTTTACAGTGCAACTCTCATATCGATACATGACTACTGGAAAAATCATAGCCTTAACTAGAGGGACCTTTGTTGGTAAAGTAATGTCTCTGCTTTTTAATATGCTATCTATATTGGTCATAACTTTTCTTCCAAGGAGTAAGAATCTTTTACTTTCATGGCTGGAGTCACCATCTGCCATCTGTGATTTTGGAGCACCCCAAAATAAAGTCTGCCACTGTTTCCACTCTTTCTCCATGTGCGCCATGAAGTGATGGGACTGGATGCCATGATCTCTGTTTTCTGATGTTGAGCTTTAAGCCAACTTTTGCACTCTCCTCTTTCACTTTCATCAAGAGACTCTTTAGTTCTTCACTTTCTGCCATAAGGGTGGTGTCTTGTGCATATCTGAAGTTATTGATATTTCTCCTGACAATCTTGATTCCAGCTTCTGCTTCCTCCAGCCCAACATTTCTCATGATGTACTCTGCATATAAGTTAAAAAAGCACGGTGACAATATATGGTGCTGGAGCAGCAAGCAGCCAAGAGGAGATACCCCACATCCAAGGTCAGGAGCAGTGGCTGTGCTTTGCTGGAGCAGCCATGAAGAAATACCCCACGTCCAAGGTCAGAGGAATCCCAGGAAGATGTTAGGTGCTATAGCAGCTGTGAGGAGATACTTCACATCCAAGGGCAAAGGAGAAGCCCCAGCAAGATGGTAGGAGGGGCGAACTCACTTTTAGAAACAAACCTCATTCCTGCCAGAGACACTCAGAGGGCTCAAACGAACCTTGTGTGACCCAGGATCCATGGACCCCACAGAGGCTGAGACCAAAGTGTTTGAGTGTCTCCTGTGGAGGTACGTGTCGGCAGTGGTCTGCTGCAGGGACAGGAGCTCTGGGTGCAGCAGACTTGCCTATGGCTGGCATAAGCTCTCTTGGAGGAGGTTGCCATTAACCCCATCATCAGTTCAGTTCAGTCGGTCAGTCGTATCTGACTCTTTGTGACCTTATGGACTGCAGCTCCACAGGCCTACCTGTCCATCACCTTGTCCGAGAGTTTACTCAAACTCATGTCCATTGAGTCAGTGATGCCATCTCATCCTCTGTATTCCCTTTATTCTCTCATCTTCAATCTTTCCCAGCATCAGGGTCTTTTCAAATGAGTCAGCTCTTCACATCAGGTGGCCAAAATATTGGAGTTTCAGCCTCAACATCAGTCCTTCCAATGAACATTTGATGAATGTTCATGCTCCAATGAACATTCAATGAACATAACCCCACCATAGAGCTGCCGGAATTTACACTGGACTGGGAAATAGACTCTTGAGGGCATAACAGAACCTTGTGCACCAGGACCCAGGATAAAGGAGCAGTGACCCCACAAGAGACTGTCCCAGACTTGCCTGTGGGTGTCTGGGAGGCTCCCGCAGAGGCATGGGTGGATGGTGGCCTGATGCAGGGTTGGGGGCACTGAGAGTAGCAGTACATGAATGGGATCTTTTGAGGGAGTCACCATTATCCTCATTACCTCCACCATAGTTTACCGACGAACCGAAAGTCTCTTAGTCGTGTCTGACTCTTTACCACCCATGGACTGTAGCCCACCAGGCTCCTCCATCCATGGGATTCTCCAGGCAAGAATACTGGAGTGGGTTGCCATTTCCTTCTCCAGGGGATCTTCCCAACCTCAGGATTGAACCCAGGTCTCCCACATTATAGGCAGACGCTTTAACCTCTGAGTCACCAGGAAAGCCCCCCACCATAGTTTGGCCCCAGATAAATAGCAGAGAGGGAACACAACTCCACCCATCAACAGAAAATTGGATTAAAGATTTACTGAGCATGGCCCTACCCATCAGAAGGAGACCCAGTTTCTCCCTCAATCAGTCTATTGCATCAGGAAGCTTCCATAGGCCTCTTATCCTTCTCCCTCAGAGGGCAGACAGTCTGAAAACCACAATTACAGAAAACTAACCAGTATAATTACATAGATCACAGCCTTGTCTAACTCAATGAAACTGAGCCATGCCGTGTAGGGCTTACCAAGACAGAGGGGTCATGGTGGAGAGTTCCAACAAAATGTAGTCCACTGAAGAAGGGAATGGCAAACCACTTCAGAATTCTTGCCTTAAGAACCCCATGAACAGTATGAAAAGACAAAAAGATAAGACACTGAAAGATGAACTCCCCAGGTTAGTAGGTGCCCAATATGCTACTGGAGATAAGCTAAAAGTATAAAAATAATAATATAATTAGAAAACTGCTTCTTACTAGATTGGTGATTTAGTAAATGATCATTAGTGCATGCTAAAAATGTGAGTGAAGGATTATTGCGGATAAAATATTTTAGTGTCAAAAGTATCTCACAGATTTCTTGCTAATTAAACAAGAAAACATCTTTACAATAGAGAAATATGATCTCTTACATTCTGAAAAGAGAAGATGAAAATTAGCATCATACTGATACTGTGTGCTAACCAATGGGGTACAACTTATAGTGCATGACATTACTGGAACCATATTGTTAACAAGAAAATAGTTTATCTGAATCATATTAAGTCTTTGGATTTAATTTCTGGTTTAGAGGTAATATGGAGTTTGAGGTAAAGGTTAAATTCTAAAAAAAAAAATTGTCTTTAAAAAGTATATTATTAGAGAATAAAATTTGTGGGTTTAAAATAGGTTTTTAAAAGAATAAAAGACATAACCACAAATGCAATATGTGGAACATTTTGGATCATGGTTGAAAATAAAATAGCTGTAAAAGATATACTGGTAGGTACTTGGGGAATTTTGAATATGGACTGTATGTTAAGGTATTAGAAAAATACTAACGCTTTTTTAGGTAAGGTACAGGTATTGTGGTTGTATTAGAGTATCTCTTGTTTAAGCAATGCATGCTGATTTATAAATATATATATATGTGCACATATTTATAAGCATAATTAGTAATAATCAGTTAAGAAAAATATGTATAAAAATTTTTGATAGATAAAGTAATAAGAGAAAATGTAAGATAATTTTTAATCTAAGTAATGAATATGATACGCTAGTGTTTGGTAAAGATTCAGTCATTTTTCTACATATTCATATTTTTCATTGTAATAAGATGAAATTGAACCAGAGTATTTTTAGAATAAGCAAAGTAGGATTTTGATACTAAGTACTTTTCTTCCTTAATATGCATATTGTCCTTGGGCTAGTAAATCAGAATTTACAACATTGTTTAAGTGATACCTTCAATTTGAAACACAAAAAGTCTAAATCTCAAAGAAGGTCTAAAATTATCAAAAGAATATTAATTACATATTTACTAGATTGGTCTCCATTCTCCTTTGAGCACTTCTAAATTTGTTATACTCTTCTCTATTTATAAAACTGTCAAGACCATTTTAATGTTGAGATTTTACACCTAAACTTTGTTTCATCAAGTTGAAGCAAAGGTTTTTTTTCCTGGGGCTTAAAGAGAGTTACTTCTGTTTTGCATTTGGTTCACTCTTGCCTAATAAATCTCATTGAAAATCATCCTGTGGGCTACTGATACAAACTTTGTTAGATAATAAATAAGTAAAAGATTTAAAAAATTAAACAAAAGGAAATCATGAATTATGGATAGTACTTTTGTGAGCAGCAATACCCAACTTACTGCTTCTTTGAAACCGAAGTTTGCAGTAGCCACATTCCATTTTAATTTGGTATTCTGTAGTATAGATCTTCTTGAAAACAAAATGTTTTTCATGAAAAAAAGTCAACAGAGTGTCCTAAGAGTATTTGGGGCTATTTTAAACTATCCACTGTGCTGCTTTTGAAAAATGAATGGACAAGTGTTTGTTGTCATTTTTAATTATTTGTTATTCTATTGGGAGATGATAATGTAGTGTATATAAAGTGGATATAGGAAGAAATATGCCAAGTGCCAAGATTCTATATAGCTTCAAATAGCTGATTTCACAATAGCTCAGATTCAGGTGGATCTGAATAAACTGTGGAAAATTCTGAAAAAGATAAGAATACCAGACCACCTGACCTGCCTCTTGAGGAATCTATATGCAGGTCAGGAAGCAACAAGTAGAAATGGACATGGAACAACAGGTTCCAAATAGGAAAAGGAGTATGTCAAGGCTGTATATTGTCACCCTGCTTATTTAACTTCTATGCAGAGTACATCATGAGAAATGCTGGGCTGGAAGAAGCACAAGTTGGAATCAAGATTGCTGGGAGAAATAATAACCTCAGATAGGCAGATGACACCATCCTTATGGCAGAAACTGAAGAGGAACTAAAGAGCCTATTGTTGAAAGTGATAGAGGACAGTGAAAAAAGTTGGCTTAAAGCTCAACATTCAGAAAACTAAGATCATGGCACCTGGTCCCATCACTTCATGGGAAATAATAGGGAAACAGTGGAAACAGTGTCAGACTTTATTATGGGGGGGCTGCAAAATCATTGCAGATGGTGATTGCAGCCATGAAAGTAAAAGACGTTTACTCCTTGGAACGAAAGTTATGACCAACCTAGATAGCATAGTCAAAAGCAGAGACATTACTTTGCCAACAAAGGTCCGTCTAGTCAAGGCTATGGTTTTTCCAGTGGTCATGTATGGATGTGAGAGTTGGACGGTGAAGAAATCTGAGGGCCAAAGAATTGAAGCTTTTGAAGTGTGGTGTTGGAGAAGACTCTTGAGAGTCCCTTGGACTCTCCATTTTAAAGGAGATCAGTCCTGGGTGTTCTTTGGAAGGATTGATGCTGAAGCTGAAACTCCAGTACTTTGGCCACCTCATGCAAAGAGTTGACTCATTGGAAAAGACTCTGATGCTGGGAGGGATTGGGAGCAGGAGGAGAAGGGGATGACAGAGGATGAGATGGCTGGATGGCATCACCAACTCGATGGACGTGAGTTTGAGTGAAGTCCGGGAGTTGGTGATGGACAGGGAAGCTTGGCGTGCTTTGATTCATGGGGTCGGGAGGAGTTGGACATGACTGAGCGACTGAACTGAACTGAACTGAGATATTGTTGAAAGTTGTGATATCTATTTAATGTTTAATCATGTATCTAGAAGAATAGAGTGAGCACAGTTGACATGTTGACATATATCCAAAATCATAGGTTTGGATATCAAATATTTCTAATAAAAATACCTATTATATGCTTTACTGGATTTTGCATTAGTGATATCAGGTTTTTTTTTTTTTTTAAAGTGTACCTAACTGAAGAAACAAAATCTGTTTATGTAAGCATGCTTGAGAAGGCTTGAGTATTTTACCAGTTCTCACAGTCATCTACACTGCTACAGTGAGGCAGCTGCTCACTCTGTTCTTTCTCTAATGCCCTTAATGTATTTTATTTAAATAGCTGATTTTCACATATGACTGTCTATGAATAATATAATCTCTTTAGGTGATGGATCTTGCCTTTTTATCTTTGACTGACTGGATCCAACCACAGGACCCAGCACATACCGATTCTTAATGTATTTATATGAAGTTGTAGACTTGATGCTAGGAGAGACCTGTCTTATGTACCAGCTCACTTGGTCTACCACTTTAGGTCTCTGAGTAAACTTGAGAAAATATTATAACTTGGCATTAAAGATTCTTAATATGTCATATTCAAATTGTCAATAAGATCATCACAAAGTTCAATTGCAATGATACTAGTAATAGGTAATCTTTACTGAGTAATTTTGTTAAGTGCCTACTATGTAGCAAGATTGGTCCTTGGTATGGTATGCCCAATTCTCTCAGAAAATTTTTAGATAAATTGTTTTATTTAATCCTCACCAATTCCATAAATTAAGTATCACTACCTCAGTTTTACAGATTGAGAAAAAAAAATGGAGTTTAAATAACTTGCTCGTGATCAAACAGAAACTGAACTGAGAACCCAGGTGATTTGATTCCAGGACCTTGTGCTATGTAAAGAGTTTGCAAATCATCAGTTCAGTTCAGTACAGTTGCTCAGTCGTGTCCAATTCTTTGCAACCCCATGGACCACAGCATGCCAGGCTTCCCTATCCATCACCAACTCCCAGAGCTTGCTCAAATGCATGCCTATTGAGTCGGTGATGCCATCCAACTATCTCATCCTCTGTTGTCCCCTTCTCCTCCCACCTTCAATCTTTCCCAGCATCAGGGTCTTTTGCAATGAGTCAGTTCTTCACATCAGATGACCAAAATATTGGAGTTTCAGCTTCAACATCAGTCCTTCCAAAGACTATTCAGGACCGATTTCCTTTAGGATGGACTGGTTGGATCTCCTTGCTGTCCAAGGGACTCTCAAGAGTCTTCTCCAACACCACAGTTCAAAAGCATAAATTCTATTGTAAAGCAAAACAAACTAAAAAATAAAATTTAATTAAAAAAAAAATAAAAGCAGCAAGGGAAAAACAACAAATAACACACAAGGGGAATCCCATAAGAATAACTGCAGATCTTTCAAAAAAAAAAAAAAAAAACAAAAGCATAAATTCTTTGGCACTCAGCATATAATATACAATCAATAAAGATTATATTTAAAAACAAAACAAAACAAACACTTCAGTTGCTATTCATGTAGTTCTTTTTTTTTTTTTTAATGGAGAGTTTCCTTTGGTTCAATAACTGCTGAGTATGTCATTTTTGTGAATGTATGAGTATACTTAAGCCTTCAAAGACCCTCATTTCTGTAAGTAGTTGAACACTAAATGGATGTGAAAGCTGCAGGGAAATATTCTCTACATAACAGGAAGGTCCTTTATTTTAAAGAAAACCACATGTGACTTGGGTAGGATGTAGCGCTTCTGTCATATGATTTACAGTAGATCTATTCCTTTAACTCCTCCTAGCAACTTCAAGCCAAGTTATGCATTTCTTTTTCTTTTTTTTTTTTTTTTTTGCTTCAAGTGCCCTTGCCTTTCTGCAGAGATTTGACATTTGAAAATATGAAATAACAAGTGTTATTTCCATTTAATTCTAAAAAAAAATTGGCTTCCAACTAGACAAGCACCTGATTTGGACAAAGTAGAGGCACCAGCCAGCTGGAAAGAAGGAAAATTTAAAAAAGAGTCAAGGTTTTCAAGAATGTAGATCTCTCCCCATTTAAATTGTTCCAAACTACACTCATTTAAAATCATAGCCCAAAAAAGTCTTAACTCTTTTGCCACAGAACCTTTTTAATCATCTATGGCAGGCCAAGGCCTATAGCTCGAGGCAGCCACATGGTCAGAATCTCTGTTCTCACATCTTTGGCTATAAGAAAAGTCTGTAAACCAATTTCCAGACTATGTTAAAAGTAGTTTAACTGTCAGAAGAAAAAGAAAATGCTTTGATGTTCAGTGTTTGAAATTAAACATTTGGTTTATATATGTGGCCTTTTTAGATCATTAAACCTGTAGCTAGTCACTTATACTTGAGACTCACATTGCTATACCTAACAATTATACCACTTTTCAGCTGCCTCCAGTATTAAGTTCACAAAGCCTGTTATAATTAAAAATAATATTTAAAGAAAATTCACTCTACAGTTTATTCACAATAGGGCATGTGTTTATTTTGTTGAGTTCCCTATAGATAAGCTAAGCTAAACAGGTAGATTCATCAAAAACTGCCATCCAATTTTTTCTCAAATATTGATAGCTTCCAAAAAAAAAAGATATTTTCCATGATAACTGTTATAATATAGGAAAAACAGTTCCTATGAGGAGTAACTCAGTTCTGCTGCTGCTGAGTCACTTCAGTTGTGTCCGACTCTGTGCGACCTCATAGAGGGCAGCCCACCAGGCTCCCCCGTCCCTGGGATTCTCCAGGCAAGAACACTGGAGTGGGTTGCCATTTCCTTCTCCAATGCATAAAAGTGAAAAGCGAAAGTGAAGTCGCTCAGTCATGTCCAACTCTTCACGACCCCATGGACTGCAGCCTACCAGGCTCCCCCGCCCATGGGATTTTCCAGGCAAGACTACTGGAGTGGGTTGCCATTGCCTTCTCCAAACTCAGTTCTAAGAGAATGCATATTTATTTTCCCCAGTATAGGGATTTTTTTTTTTTTTACCATTGTGATTTTTTCCTCCATTAATACTAGAGTCAGGATACAAATTCCAAGACATAGAAATAAAACTTTAATATCTGAATAAAACTGAGACTAGTTAACTTGGTACATCCCAGCACAGCAGATGAGTTCTTAATGGTAACAGTCTATTCTCTGCACTGCAAACCAGCTCCTAGAGAACATTCATGAGTCTCTAAAGAGAAGTTCTATTTCCACAGGACTATTTATACAGAACACTATTAACTGGCAGTGATAAGATATTTGGTGCATTGATAGCTTTTTCCATCTTCATCAGCTCTTCTAGGTCTTCCCACATAAATACAATATTAAAATACACTGTGTTTGCTATTCAAAGGTTACCTTCAATAGTAGTACCCTACCATCCCATTCCAGCCAGATTTCTCTCCTAAGCCCCACTTAAATACACATTCTGAAGCTGCTTCTGGTATTATTCCTTCTGTTTTGAAACAGCTTAATCAAAATATATTTTGAGTACAGTAGTTGTCCTTTCTTCATGTTTTAAAGGTTTGCCAGCTTCAGAGTCCTATTTATGCTGCCTTAGTAAGAACAGTTAACTTTTTTTTTTTCTTCTATGCAGTTAGGGAAAAGGGCTCTAATCTTATGTAATTCTTATAAATTTGGGGTATAAAACAAAAACTTCCTTTCAGTATTCATCTTGACAGGATCATGTCTAAGTTGTTCAAAATATTCAAAACTGATATAGAGATTTTAATTAATAACCAGACCCCTTATCAAACCCAAATTTGTTAATAATTTAAAAAATTAGTTTTATAAAAATATGTGTTTAAAGTAACCCCTAATGATATCAGCGTATTTGTTGAATCTTTGTATCTTGATGAATTAGAAGGGAAATAATGGAGAATAGTCCAGTTATTCAGCAGGAACAAATTGCTTACATATTTCTAGGGAACAATTCAAACTTTCATACTTCCATGTATTACAGGAATATGATATTCATTTTGGCTTGTAGATTTTTCCTTTGTAATTCAATTATACAAAACTTTTTTCTTGGAACATAAATATAAGGAAAGTGTTTTGGCCAATACAGTTTATAAATTCACAAATATTAATGTGCCCACTATTTGATTTATTGGGAAGATGTGCATATTGCTAACTTCCCTTAACCATGTTATTATTAGCCTATAAATTAGATGAGATCCAATAAAGATATTTTCAAAACTGTTTTAGTAATTTCATGAATTTAATATAAAATTAAATTTGGAGTCATAACAATAACAATATTGGTCTTCCAGGTGAGATGTTTTGTTTATTTACATCTTCTTTAGTTTCAGTTAACAATGTTTTATAGTTTATGGTGTACAAGTCTTGCATTTATATTACATTTATTCCTAAGTATCTATTCTTTTTGATGCTATTGGAAATGAAACTGTTAATTTTGGAATTTTTCTAAATTGTTAAAACATGATTTTTTAAATAAAGAGTTTATGTCCTACCAATTTGATAAACGTATTGGTTAGATCTGATACAATTTTGTTTATTTCTTGTTTTTCTAAATAAAATGTCATGTAATATGTATATAGAGATAGTTTAATTTCTTTTTTTAACCTAGATACTTTTTAAATTTTTATTGCCCATATGCAATAAAGCATACAATGACTATGTCCTTCATTTTAATGTTCAATAAAATGGTATTGTGGACTTCCTTTTGTTGGTTATGCTCTTGGATGAAATCTTTCTTATTTTCCCATTCAGTTTGAAGTTAGCTTTGGGTTTTTCAAGTATATGTCTTTTATCTGCTTCAGCAAGTTATCTTCTATTTTTAGTTTGTTGAGTGTTTTCATCATTTAAAAATGTGCTTATTTTGTAAAAAAAATTTTTTTTCACTGTGCCATTGAAATAATAATAAAGTTTTGCTATTTTTTATCACTGTAGGGTATTACATTAATTAATTTTGATATATTAAACCAACTTTATCATCTTGAGCTAAATCTACACAGGTCATATTGCAGAACAAAATCTGGTAGTATTTCTGGGGAAATTTTGTGTCTATATTCAAAAGGAATATTATTTTGCATTTTTTACTTCTTGTGATACTAAACCTGGTTTTAATATCAGCATAATCTTGGAATGAGTTTGGAAATATTTCTCCCTCTTTTACTTTTTGAAAGAATCTGTGTATTGGTGTTGAATCTTTAAATGTTTCTTAGAATTAAAAAAATGAATTATGATGATCAGGAATTGTATTTTGAAGTTTTTTGACCAATAATTCAATTTCCTTACTTGTCACAAATCCATTCAGATTTCTGTTTCTCCTTGAATCCTTTCTGTAGCCTGCATCTTTCTAGGCATTTGTCCATTTCATCTAGGTTATCTAATTTATTGATGTACAACTGTTCATAAAATTTTCTTATAATTATTTTTTAAATTTCTGTTAGATCAGAATTAATATTCCCTTTTATATTCTTTAGTCCAGTAATTTGATTTTCTTGTAAAATCTAGAAAAAAATTTTTTTCTTTAATTTTGTGGAACTTATAAAACAACAGACTGGTTGCAATAATTTTCTCTATTTTTCTATTGCTTATTTTATTTATCTGCTCTAATTTTGTTCTTATCATTCTGCTTGCTTTGAGCTTAGTTACTCTTCTACTGTAGTTTAGTAATTTGAAATATTCATTTTTAACATAGCATTGTTTATGAATTTTCTTTTAAACACCATTTTAGCCTCATTACAAAAGTGTGAGTGTGCTATATTTTTATATTCATTCATCTCAAGCAACGTTTAAAATTTTTCTTATGATTTCTTGTTTTAATCTTCAGGTTACCTTAGGAATGCCGTTTAATTTGCACATATTTCCTTCTGTTGTTTGTTCCTTCTGAATCCTCCAAATTTCTTTTTGTTGTTGTTATGGAATTGCCATCCATTGAAGTCAAAGAACAAATTTTGATGATGAGTACTTTTAATTTTTTTAGGCTCATTTTAGAACCTGACATATGATCTATCCTAAAGATGCACTCTTTTTTTTAATTAATTTTTCTTACTATTACTCCAGAAAATATTAATTGTTCTACCTCCAAGTATCCTGATTCTTTCTTTCTCTGGCTTGAACCCTTTTAGTCAATTTTCATTTCAGTTATCATACTATTCATCTCCTATATCTTTATTGATACTCTCTGTTTGATGGTCATTTCTGTTTTCCATACATTGTATAATTATCTGGACATCATTTGTTTGTTTGTTTTAGCTTCTGAAGATATTTTAAAAAGCTGATCTAAAATCTTTGTCTCTTAATCCAGTGTCTGTGTTTCCTCATGGGCTGTTTCATTCAATTGCTTATATTCTCATGTATTGGCCATATTTTCTACATTTTGTATGTCTTTAAATATTTTTGTTGATAATGTATGTTTCAAATCAAATAATGTGGCAACTGTGTTAATTAGATTCTTTTCCCTCCCCATAGTTCGTTGTTGTTACTAGTTAGTACAGTTGTTCTTTGTTTGCTTAATACCTTTTCTAAACTAATTCTGTGAATTCTGTCTTCACTGTCATGTGTGTGTACTTACTGAAATCTCTGCTGAGATAACTTAGTGGTCAGCAATGATTGAACAGAGACTTCTTTAAATGCCTTCTTTTGATAACTCCTCCAGACTTTGTCGAGATGTCTGGTGTATATTTTCAAGAAAATAGTTTACAACAATCTATTATTCTTCACTTTTTGTGCAGACCTTAAGATTAGCCACACTTGAGCATGCAAAAGCCATGCCTATCATTCTGTGCATAAGTGCAGTCTTCTAAATTCTCAGGGGCATATCAAAGCTCTTCAAAGTTCTCTATGAAGAACCATTTACTAGATTTCTTAAGTTTTTTGGACATATTTAAGAATCCCAGGGACAGAGGAGCCTGGTGGGCTGCCGTCTATGGGGTCGCACAGAGTCAGACACGACTGAAGCGACTTAGCAGCAGCAGCAACAGCATGACAATGTTATCTCAGCCTCACAATGTTAGACAGCTGAGACGTTGAGCAGTTTCTGCAAACTCTCACAAACACTCTGGGAAAGGGCTACACTGAATGGATTCTGAGAGAATTCACTGAGTGAATTCAGGTCAAATATATACAACCTCTGCAAGTGAGAGTCTTCAATAGATCCATAAGACAGGGAAAATAGTGACTATCAAGTAGCTGCAGGGGAACAAGGATGGCACAGGGCAACATAAAATTCCAAACACAAATTTTTGTTCTTGCTGAGCTCATTCATTTTTTAAAAATAAATATTCCTTAGGTGGCCACAGACCTTTGGATATACAGAACTCTGAAAAAAGGAATCTGATATGTTTTGTTAATTTATTCATTACTCTTAGAGACAACAAATTCACTAGCTCTTACTCCACAAGTTTTGAAGATGTCATTCTCGATCATTTTTCTGAAAACTGGGTATAGAATTATGGGTTGAAATTTTTCTTTTTGCATTTTAAATATATCATTTTCTTGTCTTCTCACATGATTTCAACAAATGGTTTCCTTATTTTCCGCATTTCTAATCAGGCAATCTCTATTTTTTTCTCTGGTTATATTTCTCTATTTGTGTTTAGTTTTCAGTAGTTTGAAGGATATCCTTTTGTATAAACTTTTTATTGTTGTTTCATTATTTTCCCCTGTTTATCGTATTGGTTTTCTCTGAGGTTTTAGTTCTGTGCTTGGTGTCAGTTCATTAACATTAGGAATGTCTTGGCCTTTATTTCTTGAGTATTTATTCTGTCCTTTTTCTCTCTTCTTTTTCCAAGATGTCAATCATGCAAACATTAGTTTGATATTACCCCAAATATTGGATGCTCTTTTATTCATTTTTCATTTTTTTCTCCTTGTATTTCAGTTTGATCTGTGTATTGAGCATAATTGGAAAATAGGGCTTCCTTGGTGGCTAAGATGGTAAAGAATCCACCTGCAGTGCAGGAGACCTGTGTTTGATCACTGGATTGGGAAGATCCCCTGGAGTAGGGCATGACAACCCACTCCAGTATTCTTGTCTGGAGAATCCACATGGAGAAAGGACACTGGTGGGTTACAGTTCATGGAGTCACAAAGGGTCAGATACAACTGAGCAACTAAACATACATAACTACTACAGTAAGACACATGTGTTGTGATGGAGAACAGTAATAATCTCATCATCTGAGAAGGCAACACTCCAGACACTGGGAGGGAGGTATGCTAAGTTTGTTTTTTAGTCACTCCTAGAAACTTCTTCACAAGAGACACTTCCCATGTGACTCTCTTGAACTGTTGCAAATACTTTTAATGTTAAAGTGCAGTGTGAAAAATTTAAAATAAAAGGTTTTTATTAGTATCCATAGTAAAAACTAGTCACAGACAGACAACACCAACCAAGATTTTACTAAAATTTTCTTAATTTTCACTCATACATATATTGGAAGAGAGGAGAGTCCCCCAGCAACTCCATCTCCAACACAAAACACTTCTAGAGGTCTTTGGATGTTTTGCTCACCTGCATTCCAGAAATTTCACTCATTCTGTGGGGCAGACAGATGCCATTTTGTTGCAATTCCTTTTGAAACAAGAATTAAATCAATTATTCAAATTGAACTTGGAAACAAAGTTTATTAGTTTTTAGCAAGATTACATTGCAGGCATTCTCAATCTTGCACGACCTCACATTTTTGTAAGTAATTTCTTTTTAGGGACATTAATCTGCCTCTGGCTTTGTGCTTTTTATACGGAAACAGTGCAATAATTCACTTTTTCCCAAATCAGAGAGACATAGGTTAGGAGTAGATATATGAAAACTTCAGTTATTTTATGAAACACTAACAGTAGGTCATGCAGCTTACATTTAACTGTGGATATCTTTTCAAAATAAGGCAACTCTTGGTTGCTTGGAGCTGCTTCCCAGAGGACTAACTGATTCATTATTTATATGCTCCTTGGAGGCATTTATCTGTACAATGTGTCAACAAATTAGAAATCATGGTATAAAATTTATCCCTGACTTTAACTGAAGTGATCAATTACATTGCAATGGTCCTGGAAGGCATTTAGCCTGGACTCACTGGTCATAGTAGTTATGGATGATTGCTTGAATCTTGTTCCTTACAGACCAAGGCAGAATCTGTACAATCACTAATGCATCTGCTGTGCCTGCACTAATTCCTCAAGCCAAGTGGAAAGGTCAGTGCTAAAACTTACAGAGTAAGACACCAGGCTTTCTGAGTTAAAACCTGACTCATTCAGCAGTGTCTGCTACCTTGGACAGCATATTTTAGTCAACAGCTCAGGTTAATTTCATTAGGCTCCTTGGAATTTTATTGAGTAGAGTCTTAATAAAATATTGTATGAAACAGTTGAATTTATTTTTTTTTACTAACCTCTCTAGATCAGATTAATCAGATTGGCATCATATTTACTTGAAAGTTCTTCATAACTCAAGACAATGTAGAAATGAGGGGTGAAAATTTTGGGGGGCCAATACTCCACAAATCTCTCATGTTTCTGCATGCTTTGTGAGTGAGGCACTGATGGCTCTTTCCAATGACATTCACACAGAGCATTTCTTTGGCAGACAGAAATAGTATCACCTTCAAAATCAAAGTGCAGGCATGCTTAGTATCCAGTACAATAAAGGTTATGACTCCCTACAGAGCAATGAGTAAGTATAATTATAGACTATTATAAAAACCAAAATTTCCTAAGCTTCAATTTAATTTCCTGAAAACGACCCACCTCATATGGCACGTGTTTGTGCGTGCTAAGTTGAAGTGACCTCAGTCATGACTGACTCTTTACGATCCTATGGGTTATAGCCTGCCAGGCTCCTCTTTCCACGGGATTCTCCAGGCAAGAATATTGAAGTGGATTGTCCATGCCCTCCTCCTGGCGATCTTCCCCACTCAGATATCAAATCCCCATCTCTTATGCTTCCTGCATTGGCAGGAGGGTTCTTTACCAATGGCACCGCCTGGGAAGCCCCTCCACATGGCACACCTTACCAATGTGAAATCCTACAGGACAAATTAACCCATTTACTCAAATAATAAATAGCCTGGACAAACAATGAACAAGGATGGATGATGCCCTATAATTAAAAAAAAATCAATCAAATGCAATATATATATATATATATATCTTTTTGATCTTATTGTATAGAATCAATAATGAAATACATTTTTGAAATGGTGACATTAAATATCAGCTTTCCATTGAAGAAGATCAAAGAATTATTATCAATTTTGCTGATTGGGTTACTCAATTAAGGTTGCACATGAAAAGAAAGTTATGCTAGAAATACATACCAAGTATTAACACATGAAAGGATATTTGGGGTATTTTGTATTATTAAAAATTTAATGAAATTCTTTGAAAAATTAAGGTTTAGTAAAGAAAGCAAAGTATATGCTGTGAATATAATCATGTACAAAGTTTTAAGTAGTCAAATGTCTAAATTTTATGGTTATAGTGATCCATAACCACTTTCAAAATGTGAGTAAGCCTGGTCTAATGGTCCAATACTTGGCCAGTGGTTTTCCACATGAAACAATTTTATTCCTCACACAACACTTGGCAATGTCTGGAGACAGTTCTGGTTGTCACAACTGGGGAGTTACTACTGGCATCAGATGGGTAGGAGCAAGGAATGCTGATAAATATCCTAAAATGCACAGGCCATCCCTCAAAGAACTATGTAGTTCAAAATATCATTAGTGCCAAGTTTGATAAATCTTGTACTAGACAATGAATAACAGAATTATCCACAGTTGTGATGTTTAAATGAGCGCCAAGAGTAAGAGTAGAAAAAAATCTGGGTATGCCAGTGTATGGTAAGGACACTCATGATGGCTTTTCTCTTGCTTTTGTATGTCTCCTGCTCCCCAAGCCTTGCTTCATCTATAGCTACTCACACAAACTTGCCTGTCCTGGCGCCTTAAGCCAGATTGGCTCCACATACTAGTTTATTTCAAGAAAACATTTGCCCTCTTAATGATCCTTAACCTGAGTGGCTGTGAGGGATGTACCCAGCTGCTGGTTTCCCTAGTAGTTGATAAGTTAGCCTGATGTCAATTTCCCTTACAAAGTGTAGCCTCCTTCTCCTCTGAGTAGCAAAGGTGGCTGCCATGTCTTGTCTGCCATCTGCAGCACATGGTGCAGTGTTGATCTCAGACTTTGCTGTACATGAGATTCCCCTTCTATTATATTAATGATGTCTCTGGAGCCATCTTAGGACCTTCTCTTCAGTTGTGAGGCTGGGCAGCTACAAGGCTTGCAGGCCTGTGAAATGCCTCCCAAGAGCCAAAAGTTTTATAATCAAGTTCTGGACACCTGCAAATATCCCAGCCACACCACTGTCATAAGTAGCTGATTCAAGAGAAGAGTGTGATTCTGCAAGCTGTAGTGGAGACAAGCAGCATTTAGTGTCAACATATGCTTATCTTCAGTGAATGTGAGCATGTCTGAAGTAGCATGTGAGGAGAACCTGCCAGCTTTCCTGGATCCACAGTGGACTTAAATTTTCTGACAACTTCTCTCCAGAGGAGGAACAAATAGTACTCTGTTGCTTCCTTCCTTTGTCATACTCCCAGATCATAGCTGCAGTGTGAGTAGCAGGTAATTTTCTCATAGATTTTCCCTCTTTGATGTACAGAAACATGGGTGGAATCTTTTCTTTGGAAGGAAGCATATTTTCATGGCACCTGAGTTATCTGTAATAGCCATAATTGAATTTCAAACTTATTATCCGTGTGCACCTCTGGAGATGTTATCTGAGTAGATACCAAAGAGGAATCTAGACACACTTAACTCAGATCTTCTTTTGTTAAAGAACCTAGTTGCAGTAAAAGAGACTTTCTCTTTCACTCAGGTTTTATCTAGCTCTTAATTGCCCTCAGTTGAGGGAGGGATCACACACCTTTAGAAAAGAACTGCTAAGGTGATGCCTTTCCCACTAATTCAATAATTTTACCATCATTTAATCTATTTTCTGCAAGTTTTCAGATATCTGTGACCATCCTTTGTTCTTTTTAAGGCAATATTCAATGAGTTTAACTTTGTATCTTCATGTACGTTCAGTGTGTTTTCCACTTAGCTTTCTGGGAAACCAAATTGTTTGTTCACCTCTAGCATTATATCATGATTCTCATGGGGTTCTAAATCTAGTACCCTCTCAGTTCAGCATTGCAGTCTTTTCTCCTAAATTTCAAGGTTGGATATACCTGAATTTCTGTAGCAGAACTGATTATTTGTGACTTAGCCTACCTTAGCTCCTCACAGTCAAGAGAAAGCTGTTCTCTTGAGGCATCTCTTTTGTTCATTTTATTATCAGTTTGAGAAGAAAGTTCTTCCAAGTAAGAAAAATCATCATCTTCCCCTAAAAAGGAATTTTCTTTGGCAATAGATTCAAATGCAACGTAAAAGTCAGAAGTTTTTGCTGACCTTACTCACTTAGTTACATCTAATGCTAAAATATGAATATATTGAAAAGGATATAGAAAAATCAGACATATATTTCTAGTTGAAACTGAGTGATGAGTATATGAGGATTTATTATGCTATTATCTCTCACAACCAAACACATGTGAAACTTAGAGTAAAACTTTGCTGATACAAATCCCAGTCATAGTTGTAGGACTCTAATGTTATTTCTTCAAATTTGCCTCAGTGGAAAGTAGGAAAATATTAGCACCTATTTTATAGAGTTGTAATAAGTTTTAAATGTGTAAATATTTTTAGATGCTTAAGAACAGTGCCTTGCTATATGTATTACTTACATACTAAAATATAAATATTCTGGATTATAGTAATTATAAAGAATTTTGCCTCATTATTTTAAGGTTAATTAATGCATACAATGGAATAAATACATCTAACATTAAGCACACAAATGGCAATCCTTTGTAGAGAACCAATTAACATAATTTATAACTGTTCATATACTTGTATTTTTACCCTAGAATGATAATGGGAGGTTTTTAGAGAATTTGATTCTAATCCAAAATCTCCCAGTATTTTCATGACTCCCATTGTATACACTAAGTCTAGGAAGTAGATTAAAATTTCCCTTTTACTTATATTCAAGTTGAGAATTTTCACTTTTCCTCCAGGCCTAAATAAATATAGATCATTTTTACTAGAAAAAAAATCCCCAGAAAGCAAAGAAGATATTTTCTTCACTGAAATATAGATTCAGAATTGTAACTCTAATGCTTGGCAGATAGATAATATTCCATTAACCAAACAAATCAATCAACCAATCGATCGATATTTAAATGAATTACTTAACAGAATTCAAATATTTCCTGATTCAATGTAGCACTAGTAAAACTGCCTGCTTCATAAAATTCCCCTGTTAATTCATAATAGAGAGTAAAATTCACAGCAAGAAAATCATATTAGCTTCTTTCTCTTCCACCAGGAAGTTAAAAGTGGTTCTTATATCTCCTTCTGCCAGAGAACTGCATTTAGAACTCACTGCTGAATGCCCTTGCTTCTAATATACTTCACAGAGGAGTGATAATTTACTTTTCTCACTAAGAAATAAATGTTCAGTGGTTTAGAGGAGAAAAATGTCTCATCTACTTATTCATTTCAAATGTTTTCCTACAAATTCACACCAGTTATATTGAACTTTCTCTGAACATGAGGATGTAAAGTATTGGAACAGAGATTCCATTTCCCAAGTTAAAAGCTATGGCAGTTTTACAACTCAAGTGGCTATGCTACTTCACTTCAAATTTTCTCAATGAGGATAATAAACCATAGAACAAGAGAATGGTTAAGAATTTCTAGAGAAATTTATTTAAAAATTGAAAATATTCTTAGGAAGAAGAAGTCTGCTTATGTTACATAACAAACACAGTGAAATAATTCTGGGAAGATTTTGCATGACAAATTTCCCATGATTAAAATATTTATTCAATTAATTATCTAAAAATAACTAAATTTCTACCATAGAATTAAATAAAAACTTTTTTTGAGTATAGTTGACATGCAACTATATGTTGGTTTCAAGTGTTCAGTTCAGTCACTCAGTCGTGTCCGACTCTTTGTGATCCCATGGAATGCAGCAGAGCAGGCTTCTCTGTCTATCACCAACTCCTGGAGCTTGCTCAAACTCATGTCCATCAAGTGGGTGATACCATCCAGCCATCTCATTCTCTATCATCCTCTTCTCCCATTTTCAATCTTTCCCAGGATCAAGGTCTTTTCCAATGAGTCAGTCCTTCACATCAGGTGGCCAAAGTATTGGAGCTTCAGCTTCAATGTAAGTTTAGACTACTACTCCATTGAAAGGTTATAGCTACTTAAAGACTCCTTTTTAAGAACAAATTATGGTTATTTTTAAGTTGTTGCTTTGAGGGAACTGAAGAACCTAATATAGCCCCTCACCAAGTATCACTCCGAGGCCTCAAGTATTATTTCTCTGGGAAACTTTTGAATAGGAGCTTAAGAGTAGCATTGTCTTCTTGCTTTAATTCCTAGAAATTCTGTATTGGGAACCTCAGGAAATAAACTATGATAGGAGGAACTCAAACACATGGCCTGTCTTACTTTCATTTAATTATTTTGAACAATTGAAATATTTCTAGAAGCTGGCTTCTCTGACTGTCTTTATAGCCAACTGCTTTTTACTCAGTCACCTTTTCAGTACGGGTTTCTCAAAAAGCAACTTAACTCCTTGATTCTTGAGGCAACATTCTTTTTCTATTTAGATTTCAATTCCGTCTTTGAATCCTGACTGGATGTCTCTCTGTTCTCACATTCTCTTGGCTTTTATTCTTTGATCCACTTGTCACTTTTCTTTTTAATTTTTATTTTACTTTATTTTACTTTAATTACTGTATTGGTTTTGCCATACATTGACATGAATCCGTCTCGGGTATACATGAGTTCCCAATCCTGAATCTCCTCCCTCCACCTCCCACCCCATATCAACTCTCCAGATTATCCCTGTGCACCAGTCCCAAGTATCCTGTATCCTGTATCGAACATAGACTTGTGATTCGTTTCTTATATAATAGTATACATGTTTCAGTGCCATTCTCCCAAATCATCCCACCCTCTCCCTCTCCCTCAGAGTTCAAAAGTCCATTCTATACATCTGTGTCTCTTTTGCTGTCTTGCATACAGGGTTATCATTACCATGTTTCTAAATTCCATAAATATGTGTTAGTATACTGTATTGGTGTTTTTCTTTCTGGCTTACTTCACTCTGTATAATCGGCTCCAGTTTCATCCATCTCAGTAGAACTGATTCAAATGTATTCTTTTCAATGGCTGAGTAATACTCCATTGTGTATATGTACCACAGCTTTCTTATCCATTCATCTGCTGATGGACATCTAGGTTGTTTCCATGTCCTGGCTATTATAAACAGTGCTGCGATGAACATTGAGGTACACGTGTCTCTTTCAATTCTGGTTTCCTCGGTGTGTATGCCCAGCAGTGGGATTGCTGGGTCATATGGCAGTTCTATTTGCAATTTTTTAAGGAATCTCCACACTGTTCTCCATAGTGGCTGTACTAATTTGCATTCCCACCAACAGTGTAAGAGGGTTCCCTTTTCTCCACACCCTCTCCAGCATTTATTGCTTGTTGACTTTTGGATCGCAGCCATTCTGACTGGTGTGAAATGGTACCTCATTGTGGTTTTGATTTGCATTTCTCTGATAATGAGTGATGTTGAGCATCTTTTCATGTGTTTGTTAGCCATTCGTATGTCTTCTTTGGAGAAATGTCTATTTAGTTCTTTGGCCCATTTTTTGATTGGGTCATTTATTTTTCTGGAGTTGAGCTGCATAAGCTGCTTGTATATTTTTGAGATTAGTTGTTTGTCAGTTGCTTCATTTGCTATTATTTCTCCCATTCAGAAGGCTGTCTTTTCACCTTGCTTATAGTTTCCTTTGTTGTGCAGAAGCTTTTAATTTTAATTAGATCCCATTTGTTTATTTTTGCTTTTATTTCCAGTATTCTGGGAGGTGGATCATAGAGGATCCTGCTGTGATTTATGTCAGAGAGTGTTTTGCCTATGTTCTCCTCTAGGAGTTTTATAGTTTCTGTTCTTACGTTTAGGTCTTTAATCTATTTTGAGTTGATTTTTGTGTGTGGTGTTAGAAAGTGATCTAGTTTCATTCTTTACAAGTGGTTGACCAGCAATCTACAGATTTAATGCAATCTCTATCAAGCTACCAGCGGTATTTTTCACAGAACTAGAACAAATAATTTCAAGATTTGTATGGAAATACAAAAAACCTCAAATAGCCAAAGCCATCTTGAGAAAGAAGAATGGAACTAGAGGAATCAACCTGCCTCTTCAGGCTCTACTACAAATCCACAGTCATCAAAACAGTATGGTACTGGCACAAAAACAGAAATATAGATCAATGGAACAAAATAGAAAGCCCAGAGATAAATCCACACACCTATGGACACCTTATCTTCGACAAAGGAGGTAAGAATATACAATGGAGTAAAGACAATCTCTTTAACAAGTGATGCTGGGAAAACTGGACAACCACTTGTCACTTTTATCACTTGACCTCCTCATGATTTCCTATAAAAGCAGAGAGAGTTAAGTAGTTGGTGAACAACAACTCCTGCCTCTGTATCACGTTTTATTAAATTCTGGTTTTGCTAGGGGCATACTTAAATCACAATCAAAACGTTTTAAGTTGGGATAAGAATGGATTGGTTTATCAAGTAGGGCAGTGAACCTGTTTTTTAGGAAGAATTACTCAGAGAGCAAGGGAGAAAATGAATGGGAACTTCACTGTACACGACTTAAGACAACATGGCTGTTTCAATAAATGAGGCTAACGTTTCTCCTGGATCCCAAAATTCAAACCATATTTATAAATATATAATTCAACTACTGTATGTTTAAATGGGCTTATTGGGTTAGCCTGGGGAAAATATCATTTTTACCATTTTCTACAGAGAAAGTATTTTCCAATTTATGTGTCAGACAACTCAATGAACATTTTAAAAACAAGTTTTTATGTTGGAACTATCTGTGCAGCAGTCTCTTTACAGTTGTATATAAAGTGTTTTTATATTAAAATTGAGTTAATGTATAAAAACACACCTTTATGCCATAATAAAGTTACTAGTACTTAGTAAACAAACAAATAAAAACTACTCTTTATGACAGGAATTGCTGAAATGTTACTGTAATCTCAGAAAAGGGTGAGCATTGGCATTTGTATATAGGTTATGTATTAGATTAATTAATAAGCTATCCATAAGTTATTTCTTACCAATTTACATAAAGCAAAAGTTTACAAATAGCTCTTGTTCTAGGAAATTCAGTCCACATCTGGAAGAGAAGGAAAGGAATTGATGCTGAAAGAGAAAAGAGGGGGAGTAACAAAATTTTCATGAGCCAAAGCATAATGGTGAAGAATAAACTATTGGGAAGATCATTGCAGGAATTTAAATCAGAGTTAAGTCAGAGTTGTGTTGTAGGATGTCACAAAAGATAAAGATAAAGAAGAAAGATGTAGAATGTACTACAACAATGAAATTTATAGTGAAATTTAAATTCAGAGTTTAAGTTTTTGCCATTTTTTTTTCCCCCAGTATGTACAGGGCAAACAAATTTCAAGAAAATATATTTTGTAAAGACTCAATATCTTCATCTATAAAAAAAAATCTCTGCATAAAACACTGCAAGGTTATTTTTTTCTAAGCAAATGAAGTAATGTTAGTGCAAACTATTGGATGTAGAATATATTTGAGAAAGTAAATGTATTTGGAAATTTTTTAATTTGGAATAATCTAGCAGTTTGAAAATTATATATTTTGGTAAAGGAAGGCAACAATAATACAATGAAATCTCTTGAAAGACTCCCCCATTAGACAAGAAGCTATGGCTGATTGTTTATTTTTATTTATTTTTGTGTGCCATGCAGCATGAGGGACCTTAGTTCTCCAACCACAGGTTAAACGCAAACTCCCTGCAGTAATAGCTGAGAGTCTTAACTACTGAATCTCCAGGGAAGTCCCAGGTATGACTGTCTATTTTAAATATATATATATATATATATAGTTAGGAATTGTTTTCCAGGATGGATACTGAGCTTAGGATAGAGAGAGTAATTATTCTACTGTGATTCTAAGTGGTTTCAAGGAAGTTTGATGGATTACTAGATTATATTTAACTCTAAATATGCTGAAATAGCTTATGACTTCCCAATCTATCAAGTATGAGTCAAATTATCAAAATTAAAAATAATAAAGATTACCTAGAATTATGATGTTTTCTTATTCCTTTCTTGTTTTCCTAAATCTTAGAAAAAGTTCTTGTAAACAGTACTTTTAAAAATGTTAAAGACAACTGTTTTAAGTGTTAATTTTTTTAAAGAATAAGGGATGGACAAAAATAAAAACTGTAACATCTGATGAGTGTTAAATAAGACAGAGCTTGCTATCAAGGAGCTTAGACTTTAAAATCTTTACAAAAAGTACAGACCTCATATCAACTACTTTTAAAAATCAATTTCCTATGAGTTAACTCTGTGTTGTTGTTTTTGCAGACTATAAAATTCCTTGATTTTTATCCCCTATTTTCTTTGAATAATCACTTTTATCTCAAATTATCATAGAATTCAATAAAATTTAAAGCTAAATGTCATGTTTTGGCAGAGTCAGATATGACAGAGCAACTAAACACAGCACAGCACATATAAAGAAGTGGGCAAAAGACTAATTCTAAACAAGTAAAGATGTTCTGTTCATATTTATACCTGTTTTTTTCTTCTTTAAAATTAACCTTAGTATTTATCATTGCTACCTTATGTATTTTTATTGTTCCTATCAATTAATTTTGCCCAAATCAAATACATAACCAAGCTTGCAAAAATCATGAATATACTAATAAATTTTAGCCAGTTTGTGGGTGCTTAAATTTCTTTTCTAAATATGCCTAACACCTGCAGAATGATCCTATATACACCTATAAATCAAAGGGAGAAATGAACAAATAATGTAGAAAGGATATTTACAGATGTCATCCAATAAGTGATGATGCTCAGAAAGAAACAGATGTCAAAATCATCAGCAATCATGGAAATGCAAATTACATGGATAAGATATCATTACACATCTATAAGAATGACAAAAATTACAGAGTCAGATGATAAAAATATAATTTTGGGGGGAGAATAAATCTCTGGCATTGCTAGGAGATGGTTACTGAGGAAGTCTTTCCAGAGACCAATTTAATACTACTGAGATAAATTGAGGATAAAATTACTTATAACCCAGAAATAACATTCTTGGGGATATTTTCCTGATAAATTTTCACAGTGATTCATGAAGGAAATATATCCAAGAGCTCATTTCAGTATTGTTTGTGGTGGGAAGAAGATGGCGGTAAACTTGAGTTCATTCCAAACCCAACATAGTGTGTAGGTAGGCAAAGTATGAAGGACACTCAACTGTGTAGCAATCACAATTTCTGGCCTCTAATCAGATGTATGAGTCATGTGACAGAGGAAGAGAGAAAGAAAATAAATATCACCCATAACATGGAGGATGGCCAATGAATATAAACAAACTTGAAAATAAGAAAGATTCAAAGCGCTGATTTTAAACATGTTGGAATAATTACAGAAAATTTGAACACAATGAATATGAAAAGGAGAATGTTAAGAAAAATGAAAAAAAAAGATTAAACTACACCTCATTTTCTGAAGTACAGTTGATTTACAATATTGTATTAATTTCAAGTGTTTAGCATAGTGATCCCTTTGCTATACAGTAATCTCTTGTTTATCTATTTTATATACACTGATGTGCATCTATTAATATCAGATACCTAATTTATCCCTTCTGCTCTCTTCCCTTTGGTAGCCACAAGTCTACTTTCTATGTCTGTGAGTCTCTTTCTGTTATGTAAATAAGTATATTCATACTATTTTTTTATATTCCACATATAGATGATACATGGGATATTTGTCTTTCTCTGACTTATTTCATTCACTGTGATAATATCTAAGTCTATCCATGTTGCTGCAATTGACATATCACTCTTTTCATGGCTGAGTAATATTTCATTGTGTATAATATTTCACATATCCTTTAGCCTGTTGATGGACATTTAAGTTGCTTCCATGTTTTGGATGTTGTAAATAGTGCTGCCATGAAGGTATCTTTTAAAAGTAGAGCTTTTTTTTTCCTTTCCAGACATGCTGGGTCATATGGTAACTCTAATATTATTATTATTTTTTAAGAAACCTCCATAGTGTTCTCCATAATGGCTGAACCAGAATATATTCTCACCAACAGTGTAGGAGGGTTTCTTTTTCTTTCCAGCATTTACTAGTAGACTTTTTGATGATGTCCATTCTGACAGGTTTGAAGTGACACATCATTGTAGTTTTTATTTGCATTTCTCTAATAAAGCTCTATACAGTCAACAAAAACAAGACCAGGAGCTGACTGTGGCTCAGATTATGAACTCCTTATTACCAAATTCAGACTTAAATTGAAGAAAGTAGGGAAAATCGCTAGATCATTCAGGTATGACCTAAATCAAATCCCTTATGACTATACAGTGGAAGTGAGAAATAGATTTAAGGGTCTAGATCTGATAGATAGAGTGCCTGATGAACTATGGAATGAGGTTCGTGACATTGTACAGGAGACAGGGATCAAGACTATCCCCATGGAAAAGAAATGCAAAAAAGCAAAATGGCTGTCTGGGGAGGCCCTGCAAATAGCTGTGAAAAGAAGAGAGGTGAAAAGCAAAGGAGAAAAGGAAAGATATAAGCATCTGAATGCAGAGTTCCAAAGAATAGTAAGAAGAGAGAAGATAGCCTCCTTCAGCAATCAATGCAAAGAAATAGAGAAAAAGAACAGAATGGGAAAGACTAGAGATCTCTTCAAGAAAATAAGAGATTCCAAGGAAACATTTCATGCAAAGATGGGCTTGATATAGGACAGAAATGGTATGGACTTAACAGAACAGAAGATATTAAGAAGAGGTGGCAAGAATACACAGAAGAACTATACAAAAAAGATCTTCACGACCCAGATAATAACGATGGTGTGATCACTCATCTAAGCCAGACATCTTGGAATGTGAAGTCAAGAAGGGCGTAGGAAGCATCACTACAAACAAAGCTAGTGGAGGTGATGGAATTCCAGTTGAGCTATTTCAAATACTTAAAGATGATGCTGTGAAAGTGCTGCACTCAATATGCCAGCAAATTTGGAAAACTCAGCAGTGGCCACAGGACTGGAAAAGGTAAGTTTTCATTCCAATCCCAAAGAAAGGCAATGCCAAAGAATGCTCAAACTACCACACAATTGCACTCATCTCACATGCTAGTAAAGTAATGCTCAAAATTCTCCAAGCCAGGCTTCAGCAATACATGAACCGTTAACTTTCTGATGTTCAAGCTGGTTTTAGAAAATACAGAGGAACCAGAGATCAAATTGCCAATATCTGTTGGATCACGGAAAAAGCAAGAGAGTTCCAGAAAAATACCTGTTTCTGCTTTATTGACTATGCCAAAGCCTTTGACTGTGTGGATCACAATAAACTGAAAATTCTCAGAGAGATGGGAATACCAGGCCACCTAACCTGCCTCTTGAGAAATCTGTAGTTAGATCAGGAAGCAACAGTTAGAATTGAACATGGAACAGCAGACTGGTTCCAAATAGGAAAAGGAGTACATCAAAGCTGTATATTGTCAGCCTGCTTATATGCAGAGTACATCATGAAAAATGCTGGACTAGAAGAAGCAAGCTGGAGTCAAGATTGCTGGGTGAAATATAAATAACCTCAGATATGCACATGACACCACCCTTATGGTGGAAAGTGAAGAGAAACTAAAAAGCCTCTTGATGAAAGTGAAAGAAGAGAGTGAAAAAGTTGACTTAAAGTTCAATATTCAGAAAATGAAGATCATTGCATCTGGTCCCATCACTTCATGGGAAATAGATGGGGAAACAATGGAAATAGTGTCAGACTTTATTTTTTTGGCTCCAAAATCACTGTGGATGATGACTACAGCCATGAAATTAAAAGACACTCCTTGGAAGAAAAATTATGACCAATCTAGATAGCATATTCAAAAGCAGAGACATTACTTTGCCGACTAAGGTCCGTCTAGTCAAGGCTATGATTTTTCCTGTCGTCATGTATGGATGTGAGAGTTGGACTGTGAAGAAGGCTGAGAGCCGAAGAATTGATGCTTTTGAACTGTGGTGTTGGAGAAGACTCTTGAGGGTCCCTTGGACTGCAAAGAGATCCAACCAGTCCATTCTGAAGGAGATCAACCCTGGGATTTCTTTGGAAGAAATGATGCTAAAGCTGAAATTCCAGTAATTTGGGCACCTTATGCAAAGAGTTGACTCATTGGAGAAGACTGATGCTGAGAAGGATTGGGGGCAGGAGGAGAAGGGGATGACCGAGGATGAGATGGCTGGATGGCATCACTGACTCGATGGACGTGAGTCTGAGTGAACTCTGGGAGTTGGTGATCGACAGGGAGGCCTGGCGTGCTGCGATTCATGGGGTCACAAAGAGTCGGATACCACTGAGCGACTGAACTGAACTGAACTGAATATAGGTGTCACTAAGCATCATTATGTAATAAATTCCATTGTATAATTCTATAAAAAGGTTTAATTTTGGAGGTTTTGACAGCAAAAGAAAGGAGGAACACAGTGTTCCTGAATAATTTATTATTTATCCATTCAAAATTATATCACCTAATAGATTGTTCCTCAAAAAGCATAAATGAATCCTAATGTCTGTTATATAATTAACATTTTTTGTTCAACCTCTTGACCTTCCAAAGCTATGTTATTTTCTAGTAATTCTGCATAGGCATCAATACAAATTTTATATATATATATATATATACACACACACACACGCACATACATAGTGCATCAATTCTTTGGTGCTCAGGTTTCTTCTCAGTCCAACTCTCACATCTATACATGACCACTGGAAAAAACATAGCCTTGACTAGATGGACCTTTGTTGGCAAAGTAATGTGTCTGCTTTTCAATATACTCTCTAGGTTGATCATAACTTTCCCTCCAAGGAGTAAGCATCTTTTTAATTTCATGGCTGCAGTCCCCATCTGTGGTGATTTTGGAGCCCCCCAAAATAAAGTCTGACACTGTTTCCACTGTTTCCCCATCTAGTTCCCATGAAGTGATGAGACCAGATGCCATGATCTTCATTTTCTGAATGCTTAGCTTTAAGCCAACTTTTTCACTCTCCTCTTTCACTTTCAACAAGAGGCTTTTTAGTTCCTCTTCACTTTCTGCCATAAGGGTGGTGTCATCTGTATATCTGAGGTTATTAATATTTCTCCTGGCAATCTTGATTCCAGCTTGCGCTTCTTTTAGCCCAGCATTTCTCATGACGTACTCTGCATATAAGTGAAATAAGCAGGCTGACAATATATAGCCTTGACGTACTCCTTTTCCTATTTGGAACCAGTCTGTTGTTCCATGTCCAGTTCTATCTGTTGCTTCCTGACCTGCATATAGCTTTCTCAAGAGGCAGGTCAGGTGGTCTGGTATTCCCATCTCTTGAAGAATGTTCCACAGTTTATTGTGATCCACATAGTCAAATGCTTTGGCATAGTCAATAAAGCAGAAATGGATCTTTTTCTGGAACTCTCTTGCTTTTTCCATGATCCAGAGGATGTTAGCAATTTGATCTCTGGTTCCTCTGCCTTTTCTAAAACCAGCTTGAACATCTGGAGGTTCACGGTTCACATGTTGCTGAAGCCTGGCTTGGAGAATTTTGATCCTTACTTTGCTGGTGTGTGAGATGAGTGCAATTGTGTGGTAGTTTGAGCATTCTTTGGCATTGCCTTTCTTTGGGATTGGAATGAAAACTGACCTTTTCCAGTCCTGTGGCCACTGCTGAGTTTCCCAAACTTTGCTTACATATTGAGTGCAGCACTTTCATAGCATTGTCTTTCAGGATTTGAAATAGCTCAGCTGGAATTCCATCACCTCCACTAGCTTTGTTTGTAGTGATGCTTCCTAAGGCCCATTTGATTTCACATTCCAGGATGTCTGGCTCTAGGTGAGTGATCACACCATTGTGATTATCTGGGTTATGGAGATCTTTTTTGTATAGTTCTTCTGTGTATTCTTGCCACCTCTTCTTAATATCTTCTGCTTCAGTTAGGTCCATACCATTTCTGTCCTTTATTGAGCCCATCCTTGCATGAAATGTTCCCTTGGTGTCTCTAATTTTCTTGAAGAGATCTCTAGTCTTTCCCTTTCTGTTGTTTTCCTCTATTTCTTTGCATTGATCGCTGAGGAAGGCTTTCTTATCTCTTCTTGCTATTCTTTGGAACTCTGCATTCAGATGCTTATATCTTTCCTTTCCTCCTTTGCTTTTCACTTTTCTTCTTTTCACAGCTATTTGTAAGGCCTCCTCGGACAGCCATTTTCCTTTTTTGTATTTCTTTTCCATGGGGATGGTCTTGATCCCCGTCTCCTGTACAATGTCACGAACCTCAGTCCATAGTTCATCAGGCACTCTATCAGATCTAGACCCTTAAATCTATTTCTCACTTCCACTGTATAATCATAAGGGATTTGATTTAGATCATACCTGAATAGTCCAGTGGTTTTCCCTACTTTCTTCAATTTAAGTCTGAATTTGGCAATCAGAAGTTCATGATCTGAGACACAGTCAGCTCCTGGTCTTGTCTTTGTTGACTGTATAGAGGTAGAGCTTCTCCATATTTGGCTGCAAAGAATATAATCAGTCTGATTTCGGTGTTGACCATCTGGTGATGTCCATGTGTAGAGTCTTCTCTTGTGTTGTTGGAAGAGGATGTTTGCTATGACCAGTGCATTTTCTTGGCAAANTTTTTCCTTTTTCTCCTCTGGTTTTAGCTTCTCTTCTTCTCAGAGCTATTTGTAAGGCCTCCTCAGACAGCCATTTTGCTTTTTTGCATTTCTTTCATGAGGAAGATGTTGATCCCTGTCTCCTGTACAATGACATGAACCCCTGTCCGTAGTTCATCAGGCACTCTATCAGATCTAGCCCCTTAAATCTATTTCTCGCTTCCACTGTATAATCATAAGGGAGTTGATTTAGGTCATACCTGAATGGTCTAGTGGTTTTCCCTAATTTCTTTAATTTAAGTCTGAATTTGGCAATAAGGAGTTCATGATCTGAGTCACAGTCAGCTCCTGGTCTTGTTTTTGCTGACTCTATAGAGATTCTCCATCTTTAGCTGCAAAGAATATAATCAGTCTGATTTTGGTGTTGAACTTCTGGTGATGTCCATGTGTAGAGTCTTCTCTTGTTTTGTTGGAAGAGGGTGTTTGCTATGACCAGTGCGTTCTCTTGGCAGAACTCTATTAGTCTTTGCCCTGCTTCATTCCATACTCCAAGACCAAATATCCCTGTTACTCCCGTTGTTTCTTGACTTCCCACTTTTGCATTCCAGTCCCCTATAATGAAAAGGACATCTTTTTTGGGTGTTAGTTCTAAAGGTCTTGTAGGTCTTCATAGAACAGTTNATGACCAGTGCGTTCTCTTGGCAGAACTCTATTAGTCTTTGCCCTGCTTCATTCCATACTCCAAGACCAAATATCCCTGTTACTCCCGTTGTTTCTTGACTTCCCACTTTTGCATTCCAGTCCCCTATAATGAAAAGGACACTTTTTTGGGTGTTAGTTCTAAAGGTCTTGTAGGTCTTCATAGAACAGTTCAACTTCAGCTTCTTCAGCGTTACTGGTTGGGGCATAGGCTTGGGTTACCATGATATTGAATGGTTTGCTTTGGAAACGAACAGAGATCATTCTGTCATTTTTGAGACTGCATCCAAGTACTGCATTTTGGACTCTTTTATTGACTATGATGGCTACTCTATTTCTTCTAAGGGATTCCTGCCCACAGTAGTAGATATAATGGTAAATACTCTCTTAGCAAATTTAAATTATACAATATGGTATTGTTAATTATAATCATAATACATTAGATCATCAGACTTTATTCATTCTACAGCTGAAAGTTTGTATTCTTTTATCAACTTCTCTCCATTCTCCAACCTCCTCCCCTCTTCAAAACCACCATACTACTTTGATTCTATGAGTTCAACTTTTTTTTTTCCACTTATAAATGGTACCATTCACTATTTGTCTTTCTCTTTTCAGCCTATTTCACTTAGCATAATATACTCCAATTTCATCTATTTTGTATTAAATGACAGGATTTACTTCCTTTTTAAGGCTGAATAATATTTCATTGTACATATCAATTCAGTTCAGTTTAGTCGCTCAGTCGTGTCCTACTCTTTGTGACCCAATGAACTGCAGCACGCCAAGCCTCCCTGTCCATCACCAACTCCCAGAGTCCACCCAAACCCGTGTCTGTTGAGTTGGTGATGCCATCCAACCATCTCATCCATCCATTTATATAGTTTTAAATAATACTGAAATGATACAGATATCTTTTCAAGATAATGATTTTGTTTCCTTATACCCAGAAATGGAATTGGTGAATCATATAATTAATTTTATTTTTAATTTCTTGAAGGAAAATTCATATAGTTTTCCTAGATGATCCTGCTATTAATGCAGGAAATCACTTGTCTAATAGTTACCATTCATTGAATTATTAGCATTTATGCTTAGAAGTTAATAACATCTCAGTTAATTCTCACAAGCACCTAGAAGGGTTTACACTATCCTTACAGAATAAATGAGGAAACCAAGACTCAGGGTGACTCAATATGTTTCTTAAGGTCACATAGCTTGTGAGTTATAGAGCCAGAATTTGAATGCACCATACACCTATTCCTTCAGAGAAGGCAATGGCATCCCACTCCAGTACTTTTGCTTGGAAAATCCCACGGACGGAGGAGCCTGGTGGGCTGCAGTCCATGGGGTCACTAAGAGTTGGACACGACTGAGTGACTTCACTTTCACGTTTCACTTTCATGCATTGGAGAAGGAAATGGCAACCCACTCCAGTGTTCTTGCCTGGAGAATCCCAGGGATGGGGGAGCCTGGTGGACTGCCGTCTATGGGTCACACAGAGTCGGACACGACTGAAGTGACTTAGCAGCAGCAACACCTATCCCTTATGTTTAAGGTTTCTTCAAGGGCAAAGACATACTGTAGTTTTGGTGTAATGAAGTTTCCTGGTTGAATTTTGTACAGATCCTGGCAGGTATAATGAATAGGCATTTCTCTTACAGTGAGTGTTTTCACAATACAAGTAGGATATATTGAGGTAGAGTAATTAGAGACATGATTTGTATTACATGCAGCTGTTGGCTATACATCAGTTGCAGGAGAAAGGTTGTTATTCATGTAGCTTTGGGAACACATGCATGTTTGTTTTTAGTGGCTGGCTGTTCATTTGGCAGCTTATTCTTGCTTATTCTTGTGGTTCTTTTCTGGCAGCTATGAACTGTGCTGTTTATTTTGAATCTGTGTTTTTGAAAATACCATCTGATTAAAATTTTCTGCCTTCTCATTTTATAATAATGGGTATAACATCTCATTTATTTTGATCTAGTCTTATATGCTGTTTAGGATTTGCCTAGTGATGATTTGATCAACTAATATAATCTTTCCTTTCAAAACCAAAATATACGTATGCACTGTAAATTCCTTTGTTCCCGCTTGTTGCTAGGAACCTGAAACTCTGCAAACCCCCTTCCTTTTTACCCATTGAAACTGTTGTTTTTATAATCACTCTTAAATATTAATAACATTCATATGAATGCATATATTGTACAATCACAGAAAAGAAGCAGTACTTCAAAAAAATACATATCGGACACAGAAGGAGAAAGACCTCGTTTTTGTGAAGACCATGGAAGGTTCTTTTCAGAAATCTTTCTGAAAGTCACTAGGTTCAGAGATCTGGTGAAAACCTTATTCTAGTTCTTGTTTGTTAGAAAAAGAAAGTTTACCATGGCTTTGGAGTCTTCTCAAAGAGTTCAATCTTGAGGTCTTCTTATCAGAGTCAAGGAAATATACCAGCTAAAACATTATAAAAAGAGGAATTTTTATGCTTTCCTTCTAAGAAGTTAATCTATGAACCTAGCTGAGTGAGAACCTCTCAATTTGAATGTGTAATTAATTGTGTATACTTCTCTTCAAGCAATGAATAAAATTGTGAAAGCCAGAACTATAAAAATGAGGGCACTTGTAGTCATGCCCAATCCCCTTGGCTTGTCTTATATCACACAGATGCATCCCAGCAAACAGACCTACTCCCACATGGAAAAGACTGAGTACAGTGCCTAGTATCAACAAGTCCATCTGAAGGACTTTGCTTTGGCCTTCAATGAAGAATGTAATTATGAATAGAGAAGGGGAAGGGATGGTGGATAATTGCCTGTGGATTGTGATGGGAAGGGCAAGAGAAGGACCTCTGTTTTTCTAGGGTAGGCAAATGTGAAATGTAATGACTGCTCGAACATGCTGGCACATCACTATCACAACCGGAAGCATTTTGTAGAATAAAGAAAAAGCAACTATAGACATCACCCTTCCCTATGCTCTCTTCTGTTCATCAATGAATATCTCCTAGGTAACTTTATTCAGGAAAGAATGTTCATCAAACTTGCAATACTTATTTTTGATGCCAAACATTCAGTGAGATCCCTACCCAACCAGTTTTGCCCTGATCCTGAAGCCTGAGAGTAATTTCAAATGCCTCATTGCATGTCCCTCCTCTACAATTAGACGTTTTGCTGAATATCTTGTTCAGTTTCAAGTTCTTGTTATCCAGCCTTCAGCACTTCTTTCCACATCTCATAGTTCCCAGCATTCCTGTATTTCAAAGTGCTAGAAAGTGTATGAATGACTATAACTGATAATCATAAATAAATATAGGAAAGGAATGAAGAGAAAAAAGCAAGATAGTAGGTGTTCAAAAAATACTAACTTGAGTCTTCTCATCCATGGCCTTTTATACTTTACATGATCTCTTTTGATTAATACACTAACCCTGTGAGGAAGCCAGAACAGATGGCATTATCTGTATTTTAAGGATGAGGAAACAGAATCTCAAAGATATTATATGACTTCACAAGATCATTCAGCAAGGAAGTGTTTGGGTTTAGAACTTCAGTGAATTCTCCTGCTAAAGTCCGTGCTAAGTCACTTCAGTCATGTCCGACTGTTCACAACCTTATGGACTGTAGCCCTCCAGGCTCCTCTGTACATGGTATTCTCTAGGCAAGAATACTAGAGTGAGTGGCCATGTCCTCCTTCAGGGGATCTTCCTAATGTAGGGATTGAACCTGCACCTCTTATGTCTCCTGCATTGGCAGGCAGGTTCTTTACCATTAGTGCCACCTGGGAAGCCCCCTAATAAAGTAGACGTCGAATATATGAAATAAAGAAAGTGCAGCAAGCCAGTAAACCTTTGCTATAGGTTGTCATCATTCCTTGTGCTTATCTGTGTTTTATCTCTTAATTAATTCATTCAAGAAATATTGATGTGGAGAAGGAAATGTGAACCCACTCCCATATTCTTGCCTGGGGAATTCTTTGGACAGAGGAGCCTGTTGGGCTACAGTCCATGGGATGGCAAAGGAGTCAGTGACTAAACAACAACAAGTCTTCTACAGGCATTTCATGAAAAACATAACTAAATCCCTATGTCACTACTAACAATAAATTCTCAGTCAGTTCAGTCAGTTAGTTTAGTTGCTCAGTCATGTCTGACTCTGCAATCCCATGGACTGCAACACACCAGGCTTCCCTGTGCATCACCAACTCCTGGATTTGCTCAAACTCCTGTCCATCAAGTTGGTGATGCCATCCAACCATCTCATCCTCTGTCGTCCCCTTTTCCTCCTGCCTTCAATCTTTCCCAGCGTCAGGGTCTTTTCCAAAGAATCAGTTCTTTGCATCAGGTGGCCAAAGTGTTGGAGTTTCAGCTTCAGCATCAGTCCTTCCAATGAATATTTAAGACTAATTTCCTTTAGGATTGACTAGTTTGATATCCTTGCAGTCCAAGGGACTCTCAAGAGTCTTCTTCAACTGCTGCTGCTGCTACTGCTAAGTTGTGTCCGTCGTGTCTGACCCTCAGCGACCCCATGGACTGCAGCCTACCAGGCTCCTCCGTCCATGGGATTTTCCAGGCAAGAGTACTGGAGTGGGGTGCCATTGCCTTCTCTGGTCTTCTTCAACACCACAGTCCAAAAGCATCAATTCTTTGGCACTCAGCTTTCTTTATAGTTCAACTCTTACATCCATACATGACTACTGGAAAAACTATAGCTTTGATTAGATGGACCTTTGTTGGCAAAGTAGTGAATGAACAACAAACAATGAATTCCAATTGTACCTAATATTTAAAAGTTATATCATAAAAATTCTTGAAGAAAAAAGAGAAAGAAGTATTGATGGAGTGCCTATTATATGCTAAGCTCTACTCTGGGTGCTGAGAATACATCAATGAATAAAAGAGGCAAAAATTCCTGCCCTCTTAGAGTTTATGTCTTTGTTTATTGAGATATAAATGCCTGGTGACTTACTTATCATTAATAAAATAAGTTAATTAATGAACATACTGATTTAGTCAATACTTATTAACTGAACAGCTACAGTGTGCCAGGTACTGTGATAGGTGCTAGAAAAAAAAAAAATAGTGGTGAGCAAAAACAGGCACAAATCTGGCTCTTATAGTACTATGATTCATTGGAGGAGATAGCCAATAATCAAATCACGAGTGCTAGTTGCTAAGGAGATATTCATGGTGGTTTACGAACACATAAAGGGGGGTTTGACCAAGAAAGGGAGACAGGGAAGGTTTTCCTGGGAAGTGATGATTGGGCTAAGATGAATAGTAGTTTAACGAGGAGAAACAGTGAGAAAATAGCATGTTAAATGCTCTGTGGTGACTAGAGGGATCTGTGGTAAAATTAACCTGAAGTAACTGTGGTGAAGTGCTTCCCTTGTGGCTCAGCTGGTAAAGAATTCGCAGAGGAAGATGGCAGAGTAAAAGGACATGCACTCATCTTCTCCTGCAAGAACTCCAAAATTACATCTCACTGCTGAACAACCATTAACAGGAGAATGTTCAGTTCAGTTCAGTTGCTCAGTCGTGTCCAACTATTTGCGACCCCATGAATCGCAGCACGCCAGGCCTCCCTGTCCATCACCAACTCCTGGAGTTCACTCAGACTCACTTCCATCGAGTCAGTGATGCCATCCAGCCATCTCATCCTCTGTCGTCCCCTTCTCCTCCTGCATCCAATCCTTCCCAGCATCAGGGTCTTTTCCAATGAGTCAACTCTTTGCATGAGGTGGCCAAAGTACTGGAGTTTCAGCTTTAGCATCATTCCTTCCAAAGAAATCCCAGGGTTGATCACCTTTAGGATGGACTGTTTGGATCTCCTTGCAGTCCAAGGGACTCTCAAGAGTCTTCTCCAACACCACAGTTCACAAGCATCAATTCTTCGGCACTCAGCTTTCTTCACAGTCCAACTCTCACATCTGTACATGAATGACCACTGGAAAAACCATAGCCTTGACTAGATGGACCTTAGTTGGCAAAGTAATGTCTCTGCTTTTCAATATGCTGTCTAGGTTGGTCATAACTTTTCTTCCAAAGAATAAGCGTCTTTTAATTTCATGGCTGCAATCACCATCTGCAGTGATTTTGGAGCCCCAAAAATAAAGTCTGACACTGTTTCCACTGTTTCCCCATCTATTTGCCATGAAGTGATGGGACTGGATGCCATGATCTTCGTTTTCTGAATGTTGAGCTTTAAGCCAACTTTTTCACTCTTTAGATCCCAAGAAAAAAAGATACCCCATGCCAGGGCAAAGGAGAAGCTCCAGCAAGATGGTAAGAGGGGCGAAATCACATTTGGAATCAAACGCCATAACCACCAGAGACACTTGGAAGGCTCAAACAAACCTTGTGCACACCAGGATCCTGAGAACCCACAGAGACTGAGCCAGAGCTGTGTCTGAGTCTCTCCTGTGGAGGTACATGTCAGCAGTGGCCTGCTGCAGGGGCAGGGGCTCTGGGTGCAGCAGTCCTGGATATGGCATAAGCCCTCTTGGAGGAGGTCGTCATTAACCCCCACCGTAGAGCCGCCAGGACTTACAAGGACTGGGGAAACAGACTTTTGGAGGGAACAAACAAAGCCTTGTGCACACCAGGACCCAGGAGAGAGGAGCAGTGATCCCACGGGAGACTGACCCAGACTTGCCTGTAAATGTCCAGGAGGCTACAGCAGGGGCGTGGGCTGGCAGTAGCCTGCTGCAGGGTCGGGGGCACTCAGTGTAGCAGTGCATGCATGGGACCTTTAGAAGGAGGTCGCCATTATCTTCATTACCTCCACCATAGTTGGCCTCAGGTCAAACAACAGGGAGGGAACACAGCTGTGCCCACCAACAGAAAATTGGATTAAAGATTTACTGAGCATGGCCCCACCCATCAGAAAAAGACCCAATTTCCCCCTCAGTCAGTCTCTCATCAGGAAACTTCCTTAAGCTTCTTATCCTTACCCATCAGAGGGACAACAGAATGAAAACCACAATCACAGAAAACTAATCAAACTAATCCCATGGACCACAGACTTGTCTGACTCAGGGAAACTATGAGCCATGCTGTGTAGCCACCCAGGATGGACAGGTCATGGTGGAGAGTTCTGAAAAATGTGGTCTGCTGGAGAAGGGAATGGCAAACCACTTCAGTATTCTTGCCTTGAGAACCCCATGAACAGTATGAAAAGACAAAGAGATACTACACTGAAAGATGATCTCCTCAGGTCGTTATGTGCCCAATATGCTACTGAAGATCAGTGGAGAAACAATTCCAGAAAGAATGAAGAACAGAGCCAAAGCAAAAACAATGCCCAGCTGTGGATGTGACTGGTGATGGAAGTAAAGTCTAATGCTGTAAAGAACAGCATAGGAACCTGGAATGTTAGGTCCATGAACTAAGGTAAATTGGAAGTGGTCAAACAGGAGATGGCAAGAGTGAATATTGACATTTTAGGAATCAGTGAACTAAAATGGCAGATGCTTTAACCTCTGAGCCACCAGGGAAGATCCGAACTAAAATGGACTAGAATGGGTGAATTTAACTCAGATGACCATTTTATCTACTACTGTGGGCAAAAATCTCTTAGAAGAAATGGAGTAGCCATCATAGTCAATGAAAGAGCCTGAAATGTAGTATTGGATGCAACCTCAAAAATGACAAAATGATCTGTTTGTTTCCAAGGCAAACCATTGAATATTACAGTAATCCAAGTCTATGCCCTGACTAGTAATGCTGAAGAAGCTGAAGTTGAATGATTCTGTGAAGACCAACAAGACCTTCTAGAACTAACACCCAAAAAAGACATCCTTTTCATTATAGGGGATTGGAATGCAAAAGTAGAAAGTCAAGAGATACCTGGAGTAACAGGCAAATTTGGCCTTGGGGTACAAAACGAAGTAGATCAAAGGCTAATAAGAGTTTTGCCAAGAGAATGCACTGGTCATAGCAAACACCTCTTCCAATAACAGAAGAGAAGACTCTACACATGGACATCACCAGATGGTCAATGCTGAAATCAGATTGATTATGTTCTTTGCAGCCAAAGATGGAGAAGCTCTATACAGTCAGCTAAAACAAGACCAGCTCAGATCATAAACTGCTTGTTGCCAAATTCAGACTGAAATTGAAGAAAGTGGAGAAAACCACTAGAACATTCAAGTGTGACCTAAATCAGATCCCTTATGATTATACAGTGGAAGTGAGAAATAGACTCAAGGGACTGGATCTGATAGAGTGCCTGATGAACTATGGACAGACATTCGTGACACTGTACAGGAGACAGGAATCAAGGCCATCCCCAAGAAAAAGAATGCAAAAAAGCAAAATGGTTGTCTGAGGAGGCCTTACAAATAGCTGTGAAAAGAAGGGAAGTGAAAAGCAAAGGGGAAAAGGAAACATATACCCATTTGATTGCAGAGTTCCGAAGAATAGCAAGGAGAGATAAGAAAGCCTTCCTCAGTAATCAATGCAAAGAAATAGAGGAAAACAGTACAATGGGAAAGACTAGAGATCTATCTTTTCAAGAAAATTAGAGATACCAAGGGAATATTTTACGCAAAGATGGGCTTGATAAAGGACAAAATGGTATGGACCAAACAGAAGCAGAAGGTATTAAGAAGAGGTGGTAAGAATAAACAGAACTATACAAAAGAGATCTTCATGACCCAGATAATCATGATGGTGTGATCACTCACCTAGAGACAGACATCCTGGAATGTGAAGTCAGGTGGGCCTTAGGAAGCATCACTAATACAAAGTGATAGTGATGGAATTCCAGTTGAGCTATTTCATATCCTGGAAGATGATGCTGTGAAAGTGCTGCACTCAATATGTTAGCAAATCTGGAAAACTCAGCAGTGGCCACAGGACTGGAAAAGGTCAGTTTTCATTCTAATCCCAAAGAAAGACAATGCCAAAGAATGCTCAAACTACTGCACAATTGCACTCATCTCACACGCTAGTAATGCTCAAAATTCTCCAAGCCAGGCTTCAGCAATACATGAACCATGAATTTCCATATATTCAAGCTGGTTTTAGAAAAGGCAGTGAATCAGAGATGAAATTACCAACATCCACTGGATCATGATAAAAGCAAGAGGTTTCCAGAAGAACATCTACTCTGCTTTATTGACTATGCCAAAGCCTTTGACTGTGTGGATCACAATAAACTGTGGAAAACTCTGAAAGAGATGGGAATACCAGACCACCTGACCTGCCTCTTGAGAAACCTATAAGCAGGTCAGGAAACAACAGTTAGAACTGGACATGGAACAACAGACTGGTTCCATATAGGAAAAGGAGTACAGGGTTGTATATTGTCACCCTGCTTATTAACTTCTGTGCAGAGTACATCATGACAAATGCTGGGCTAGAAGAAGCACCAGCTGGAATCAAGATTGCTGGGAGAAATATCAATAACCTCAGATATGCAGATGATACCACCCTTGTGGCAGAAAGTGAAGAGGAACTAAAAAGCCTCTTGATGAAAGTGAAAGAGGAGAGTGAAAAAGTTGGCTTCAAGCTCAACATTCAGAAAACTAAAATCATGTCATGTGGTCCCTTCACTTCATGGGAAATAGATGGGCAAACAGAGGAAAGAGTGTCAGACTTTATTTTGGGGGGCTCCAAATTCAATGCAGATGGTAATTGAAGCCATGAAATTAAAAGACACTTACTCCTTGGAAGGAAAAAGTTATGACCAACCTAGATAGCATATTCAGAAGCAGAGACATTACTTTGTCGACCAAGGTCCATCTAGTCAAGGCTATGGTTTTTCCAGTGGTCATGTATGGATGTGAAAGTTGAACTGTGAAGAAGGCTGAGCACTGAAGAATTGATGCTTTTGAACGGTGGTGTTGGAGAAGACCCTTAAGAGTCCCTTGGACTGCGAGGAGATCCAACCAGTCCATTCTAAAGGAGATCAGCCCCGGGATTTCTTTGGAAGGAGTGATGCTAAAGCTGAAACTCCAGTACTTTGGCCACCTTATGCAAAGAGTTGACTCATTGGAAAAGACTCTGATGCTGGGAAGGATTGGGGGCAGGAGGAGAAGGGGACGACAGAGGATGAGATGGCTGGATGGCATTACTGACTCGATGGACGTGAGTCTGAGTGAACTCTGGAAGTTGGTGATGGACAGGGAGGCCTGGCGTGCTGCGATTCATGGGGTCGCAAAGAGTCGGACACGACTGAGCGACTGAACTGAAGGTCAAAGTTGGGAATGACAAAGAAGGAGGGAAGAAATGGAATTATGAAAGATACTTTATCTTGGGTATTGTTGCTTTATAGGAAAAGAGGCCATTTCTGTAATTTCCAGGGGATAACATATACAGTTAATTCTAAAATATATATATTTATATATATAATGACTTGAGCACAGGCGGCGGAGGTGGCCGCTGCCCTTGAGAGTGGCCAAGAGCTACCCCACGTCTGAGGTCAAGGGCAGCGGCCTAGAGTGCCAGGCTGCGATGACGCAGGAATGGCCGAGAGGAGAGGTCAGGGGTGGCAGCCGGGAGGAGAGTGGAAACAGTGTCAGACTTTATTGTTTTGGGCTCCAAAATCACTGCAGATGGTGACTGCAGCCATGAAATTAAAAGATGCTTACTCCTTGGAAGAAAAGTTAGGACCAACCTAGATAGCATATTCAAAAGCAGAGACATTACTTTGCCGACTAAGGTCCGTGTAGTCAAGGCTATGGTTTATCCTGTGGTCATGTATGGATGTGAGAGTTGGACTGTGAAGAAGGCTGAGCACCGAAGAATTGATGCTTCTGAACTGTGGTGTTGGAGAAGACTCTTGAGAGTCCCTTGGACTGCAAGGAGATCCAACCAGTCCATTCTAAAGGAGATCAGCCCTCGGATTTCTTTGGAAGGAATGATGCTAAAGCTGAAACTCCAGTACTTTGGCCACCTCATGCGAAGTGTTGACTCATTGGAAAAGATCCTGATGCTGGGAGGGATTGGGGGCAGGAGGAGAAGGGGATGACCAAGGATGAGATGGCTGGATGGCATCACAGACTCAATGGACGTGAGTCTGAGTGAACTCCGGGAGATGGTGATGGATAGGGAGGCCTGGTGTGCTGAGATTCATGGGGTCCCAAAGAGTCGGACATGACTGAGTGAACTTAACTGAAATATATAATTGTAAAATATATTATTGTATATATGTATATATATATTATTGAACATAGAACCTTGTTTCTATATTTTCAAATGCTTTCATTTGAATTTCTATTTTGAGCTTCACAGTAACCCTAAAAGATGAATAAGGCTATAATTATCACCCTCATTTTCCAATAGAAAAAATTGTGTTTCAGAGAGATTTCATGTGCCAGAACTATTGAGTGGAACTTGAATCTATACCTTTGAATTATAAGTCAACATACTTTTCACTGGACTATACCCAGTATGGGAGAAGACAATGGCATCCCACTCCAGTACTCTTGCCTGGAAAATCCCATGGATGGAGGAGCCTGGTGGGCTGCCATCTATGGGGTCGCACAGAGTTGGACACGACTGAAGTGACCTAGCAGCATACCCAGTATAGACTTAATGTTTTTGATGCTGTTAAACTTGGAAGTAAATTTATTGGAGGAGTTTTGAAGATAACTTGTTGAAATTCTAATGAGTCTGTAGAGACCTGGTCATGATCATGACCATGATCATTTGTGATCATGATTTGCGGTCATGATCACAAATGTGAAATCATGTGCTATATTCATATTTGCCTTAAAGTTGATTTGGATTTTCAGAAATACCCGTTGATTCTCCCAAGCAGAGCACTTGTATTGTATGTTGTGAGTAAACCAGGTTTGCAGATAGCCTTGTGCAGAATAGATTATTTGGCTCTCACTCGAAGGGTTTAGATTGAGAAATTCTCTTTTATGCAGGTGTAACTGTTAGGCAAAAGGACCAAGGCAGCAGCAGCAGGAAACAGAGGGATCTTGGACAAGTTTTCAGTTTTCACAGACGATGCTTCACCTTTCCATTCCCTTTCTTCTTTCTCCCAGTGAAGCTTCTGTTGCAGACTGACCTTTACCCTGGACATGGCAAGCTGCTGTTCACCAGCTTCTGCTGCCTTCCAGGACTCATGGAAGTTGGAAGGACGTAGACACATTGTGATGAACTGTGCAGGTAAGTGTGTTAGCAACTCAATTTGCTACCACTGAGAGATCCACACATTTTAATTATGAGCTTAGTTTCCTAAGCTTTGAAATTATAGTATCTGCGTGTATCACTGGTTTGCAGGTTTAGAGATGTATTCTCATCTCAGTTTCCAAGAATTTATGTGCACAATTCCTATTAACATTAATGGGAGTTGGATATATAAATTGCTGGGCATCAAAATGAAAATATATCCTTTAGTCTCAAGGATGAACTAACTACGTATCTCTTTCCAGTCTTCTTACTAGCTGATCTTTGTAATTTTAGGGGAAATTTTGACCATCTGATAGTTAGATTGTGGGATAAATCCTAAATCTAGCACAAAATCATTCTATTTTATCAGTTTTATAAAAATGATTTTCAGTATATGCATAAAATATTTTTTGTGCTTATTTTAGAAGATTCTCCAAATACCTTATTAAAGGTAATTATTTTATTAAAATATAAAAACATTAGAAAATACATTAAAGTTATTAATAATCACCATGGAATGTACTTTCATTCATTTAACTAACATTTACTGAATTGCTACTCTGTGTCAGGTTCTGTGCTAAGCTTTGGGAAAACTAAGAGATACAATGTCTCTTTGATGGGGAAGACATATATAAAAACAGTGACTATTGTTAATAGTACTGTGTTGTGTATTTGAAAGTTGCTAAGTGTAGGTCTTAGAATTTCTCATCACAAGAAAAAACCTTTTGAAGCTGTATCCTGACAGATGTTAACTAGACTCATTGTGGTAATGATTTCACAATATATCCAAATATCAAAATATCATGTTACACATCTGAAACTAAGGTAATGTTATATGTCAGTTATTTCTCAATAAAAATTAAAAACAACAATAAGCGTTACAATACAAAGCATTAAAGAGAGTAAGCAAAGCAATCTGAGGAGAATGAGGGGAGACAAACTATCTGGAGAAAATAGGAAAGGCTCCACATAGGATGTACCATTTGAACCCAGTCTTGCAAATTGAATAGGAATTCTCCACAATGAGAGGTTGAGACAGGTAATAGAGGATAAGAACATTCCAGGCAGAAGAAACTGAATATTCAAAGACTAAATGAAAACTGTATTATACCAGGTAGAGCAATATCCAAAGGGGACCAGAAAGAGATGAATCTAAAGACAGATTGAGATTAGATTAAGAAAAGTGCCCTGAAGAACTATATTCAGTGGGGAGCAATGGTTATTTTTAAGAAGAGTTATGGGACTATCATATATTTTAAAAGTCTATTCTGAGGGTAGAGCAAAGATGAATTGGCATGAGAAGAGGTGATTTAACTGAAGTAATTGGGAGGCCATTAACTGAGTATCAGAATGGTTTGTTCTTTGGGATATATATGGAATATGTATGTCTTTTGACTTTCTTTAGGGTGTCCTTTGAAGAACAAATATTTTTTATTTTGATGAAGTTTAAAATTATCCATCTTTTCTTTCGTCACTTGGCACTTTGACATAGAAACCACCACCTAATCCAGGGACATGAAATTTCCTACTTATGTTTTCTTCTATGAGTTTTAGTTCTTGAAATCAGGTCTATGGTTTTTTTGGGTTTATTTTTATATATGATATGAGGTAAGAGTTCAAATTCCTTCTTGTGCATATGTATATATTTCTGTCCCAGCACTATTTCTTGAAAAGACTATTCTTTCTCCATTGAATTATCTTGTCATCCTCACCAGTAATCAGTAGATGTAGACTTATTTTGATACTTTCAATTCTATTCCATTGGCCTAAATGTTTATCCTTATACCACTACCACATTAGCTTGATTACTATAGGTTTATTTTTTTTTAATTTATTTTTATTCATGGCTTATTCAAAAAATGTTTCTTTTGGATTGGGTTATAGTTGATTAGCAATGTTTTATTGCTAATGTTTTATGTTTTGGGTGTACAGCAAAGTGATTCAGTTATACATATACACGTATGTATTCCTTTTCAAATTCTTTTCCTGGGCAGTTTATTGAACAGTGTTCCTGTGCTGTACAGTAGATCCTGTTTTAAGTATAGCAGTCTGCATTTATAGTAGATTTTGAAATCAGGAAGTAGATTCTTCTTAGTTCTTTCTTGCTCAAAATTGTTTCAACTATTCTGAGTTCCTTGAAACTTTATTTCCTTATGAACTTTAGAATTGGCTTGTTAATTACTATAAAAAGGCAGTCTGGAATTTTGATAGTGTTGAGTTGAATCTGTAGATCAATTTGGAGAGTATTGACATCCTGATCAAATTAAGTCCTTTGATCCGTGAACGTGGGATGTCTAATTTATTTAATCTTCTTTAGTTTCTCTCAACCAGAACTGCAAATTATTTGTGAATGAGATTGGAAGTCATTAGAGGGTTTTGAGCAGGGGAATGATATGATCTGACTTATGTTTTAAAAGACTGAGTGGGATGAATGGAGAAAGCATTGGTGTATACATACTGCCATGTATAAAACAGACAGCTGGTGAGAAGATGCTATATAACACAGGGAGCCCAGTCTGACACTCTGTGATGACCTAGAAGGGTAGGATGGAAGGAACAGAGGGGAGGCTCAAGATAGAGGGGTGTAATTATGACTGATTTGCAGTGTTGTACAGCAGAAACCAACACAGCATTGTAAAGCAGTTTTCCTCCAATTAAAAAATAAATTAGAAAAGAAAAGAAATTACTTTGGCTGCCTTTTGTAGAATAAACTGTAGGAGATGAAATAAAGGACAGAGACCATTTAGAAAGCTATAACAATAGGCTGTTAGGAAAATGGTGGCTTGGACTAGTGTAAATAGTAAGGAGTGTAAGATCTAGTGTCCATTTTGAGGCTAGAACTGACAGGATTTATTTAAGAATTGGAAATAGGAGAAGAAGAAAGATATCAAAAAGTGTTTAAGGTTTTGGATTGAGTAACTGGAAGGATGGAGTTTCCACTAAGATAAGGAAAACTGTACGAGGAACATGTTCATGGTAATTGGAGCAAGGATCTATCAGGAGTTCAATTAAATGTGAATGTTAAGTGTTAGGTATGAAATGCCTATTAAACATTCAAGCTGAGATGTCAAATTGGCATTTGGTATATGAACATAGGAATTCAAGATAGAAGTCCAAATAGTGTATACAGATGATGTTTAAAGTCCAGAATATAAGATATCATCTAGAGAAAGTGTCTAGATGGAGAAGAGATCTCAGGGCTGAACCTTGGGGGCACCAGTGTTAGGGGTTAGGGAGATGGGATGAATTCCCCAAAAGAGACTAACAGGAGTAATGAAGTAGGAGGAAAATCAGGAGATCATGATATCTTAAGAGTTACATTTTAAAAAGTGTTTCAAGAAGACAGACTGATCAAGCGTGTCAAATGCTGCTGATAGGTTGAATAAGATGAACATTAATCATTGTATTTGTCTATATGAAAGTCATTGGTGACCTTGACAATATCTGTTTTGGTGAAGAGACGGGGACTTAGCTCATTTGTAGTAAACCTGAGAAAGAATGGAAACTGTGGAAATGGAAACTGCATACAGACAACTCTTTAAGGAAATTTCCAAGGAGGGTAGAGAAATTTCCCTTTCATGTTACCTTGAAAGGGACGTACTATCAACCAGGCATTTTAAAAGAACTTCTACTCTAAAAAATTTCAAACCTACAGAAAAGTTGAAAGAATCTTACAATGAATAACCATATATCCTTTACCTAGATTCACTAATTTTGAATATCTTTCCACATTTGCTTTCTCTCTTCAAGTGGTTTGCTAAACCATATGAAAATGACTTGCAGACATCATGACACTTTATCCATAAATACTTCAGCTTCATGTCCCAAGAAAATTAGTAATAATTCCACATTGTCTGATATCCAATCATATTTACATTCTCCCAAATATCTCAAAAGATCTTTTATATATATATATGTATTTTTTTTATGTTGCATATTGCTATGTCTCTTTCAGTTCAGTTCAGTTCAATCACTCAGTTGTGTTCGACTCTTTGTGACCCATGAATTGCAGCATGCCAGGCCTCCCTGTCCATCACCATCTCCTGGAGTTCACTCAGACTCACGTCCATCCAGTCAGTGATGCCATCCAGCCATCTCATCCTCTGTCGTCCCCTTCTCCTTCTGCCCCCAATCCCTCCCAGAATTAGTCTTTTCCAATGAGTCAGCTCTTCGCATGAGGTGGCCAAAGTACTGGAGCTTCAGCTTTAGCATCAGTCCTTCCAAAGAACACCCAGGACTGATCTCCTTTAGAATGGACTGATTGGATCTCCTTGCAGTCCAAGGGACTCTCAAGAGTCTTCTCCAACACCACAGTTTAAAAGCATCAATTCTTTGGCGCTCAGCTTTCTTCCAGTCTAACTTTCACATCCATACATGACCACTGGAGAAACCATAGCCTTGACGAGACGGACCTTTGTTGGCAAAGTAATGTCTCTGCTTTTGAATATGCTATCTAGGTTGGTCCTAACTTTTCTTCCAAGGAGTAAACGTCTTTTAATTTCATGGCTGCAATCACCATCTGCAGTGATTTTGGAGCCCCAAAATATAAAGTCTCTTTAGTATCTATCTATAGAAAAGTCCTCCTGTTCTAAAAATGATTTTTATTTTTTGAAAGTCCAGGCCAGTTGTCCTATGGAATGCTGCTACTGTGTGTGTGCTCACTTATGTCTGACCGTTTGCAACCCCATGGACTGTAGCCTGCCAGGTTCCTCTGTCCATTGGATTCTTCAGGCAAAAATACAGAGTGGGTTGCCATTTCCTCCTCCAGGGGATCTTCCCAACCTAGGAATCAAACCCACATCTCCTGCGTCTCCTTCATTGGCAGGCAAATACTTTACCACTGGAATATCCTACATCTAATTGTTCAATGACAGATTTTATTTTCTTGGGCTCCAAAATCACTGTGGATAGTGATGCAGCCATGAAATTAACAGACACTCTTTGGAAGGAAACCTGTCACAAACTCAGACCGTGTATTAAAAAGCAGAGACATCACTTTGCCAACAAGTCATATAGTCAAAACTGTGGTTTTTCCAGTAGTCACGTACGGATGTGAGAGTTGGACCATAAAGAAGACTGAGTGCCGAAGAACTGAGGCTTTCAAATTGTGGTGCTGGAGAGGACTCTTGAGAGTCCCTTGGACTGCAAGGAGATCAAACCAGTCAATCCTAAAGGAAATCAGTCTTGAATGTTCATTGAAAGGACTGATGCTGAAGCTGAAGCTCCAATACTTTGGTCACCTGATGCTCTAGGAGCTGGCTCATTGAAATGGACGCTGATGCTTGGAAAGACAGGCAGGAGGAGACAGAGGATGAGATGGTTAGATAACATCACTGACTCAATGGACATGAGTTTGAGCAAACTCCAGGAGATGTAGAGGATAGAGTAGCTTAGTGTGCTGCAGTTCATGGGGTCCCAAAGAGTCAGACACCACTTAATGACTGAACAACAAAATTGTTCTTGATAGCTTCTTTCTTTTTTACATATATCCTATTAACTGGAAATTAAGGTTAAAGGTTTAATTAGATTTAGGTTAAATGTTTTTGGCAAAAATGCCTTAAGTTATATTGCATGCTTCATATGATATTTCATCAGGGGTCACATGTTAAGTTGTCCATTGTAATGATGCTAAATTTGATCCCTTAGTTAAAATGGTAATTGCCAGATTTATTGATTATAAAGTAACATTTTCATTTTGTACTTTGTATAAAAAGTCTATGGATAATGTTCTAGTACTATGCAGATATCTCAAGGGAGGCCTTTTAAAAAAATGAAAGTAATATAGCATGTTTATTCACTGATGGAAATGACAGAACATTAAAAAATTTCATGATGCAAGAGAAAGAAGAGATGATTACTGGAGTGTTGTTCTTGAATACATGAGAGAGATAATAGGATGCAGTATACAGCTGGAGAACTAGACTTTGGAAAGATGCATAAACATTCTCCATGGAATTTGGTGGGAAGTAGATGATATGGGTACAGGTGAAGGGAGGATGGTATGCATGATGGTGGGAGCTTTTGGAATTTCTTTCCTAATTGGTTGTATTTATCACTGATTATTTAGGGATTTTTTCCATATGTAAACTCAATCAACTTTGGGGTTCCAACTTTGCCCTTCTGTCTTCCTAGGACAACGTCTATGTCCTTTAGGGTCTAAATTTTCCATGGTCTAAGGAAAAGGGAGAATCTTTCACCATTAGTCATTTGCTTCTATATCTGTGGTCGTATCAAAATTCTCAGCTTATACAGTCCATGCCTATGGTACCTCCTTGTCCTTCAGACCACCTGACCTTTTGGCAGCCATTTATGAGGTCAAGGAAGGTGTGGCGAACTATCACAGATTCTTTCTTCCTACACTTAGTTGTGTTTCTGCTGAACTGTTGCCACATATTCTGGTACAGGGGTTTTGCTTATAAAACTTATGGTCTTTCCTTATGGTCTTTCTGTACTTTGCCCAGGAAGCAAAGTACAGATCTTTGTTCTTAGAATCTTCCAAGCTTGTATGACATGTCTATTGTCATTCCACACAGGGCAGACTTCCTTCTCGAAAACTCACATCAGTGCTAACTTCTTTGCTCTTATTTTCAACCACAAATCTTTCTTCAGCCTAACTTTCAAACATAGATCTTCTCTCATTTTGCCTTCTTTACCATTCTGTTGTTTTGATTAGGACTTCATGCTCTGAGAACTTCATGATCCTAATTTTTAAAAGAAAATTCTTTTCTCTCAAAAAACAACTATACCAACAAAACAAAACATTTGTAGACTTTCAAGATTTCTATATCTGTCAGGGTTTTAAGAGTTTTTTTTTTCAAATAAAGAGAATTTGACTCTGTTTGCTGGATTTTGCCTTCCCTTGAGTATATATGTGTTAGCGTCAAGGTTTCATTTTAATGGTAGAGAATAAAGGAATTCCTGAGAACAAAAAAAAAAATCATTGAGTAATATTTAAAATGTTATTCCACACATGCATTATTCAGACATGTATTTTCCCACAGCTATACTCTGTTATGGTGTATTAATCAGAATATTGAATCTTTACCTTTAAAAGACCTAACGAAGCTTTGCAGAGTGTCTTAGGTGACAGTGACATAACAGGAAGTTAAGCTCTGAAAAGAATTCAAATTGGGATTTAAGGTGGAAAGGAAGATGCTCTGCTTATATATTCTTTACTGATTTTTAATCACTGTTGGTCTGTAGAGTGGCAAATATGAAACAAATGTTTTGAAATGTCATAAATTCACCAAGAAATGGACAGCGTTCTTTTGAGACCACATTTTATTCTGGTCCTTCTAAAACAGAGAAAGCCAAAGTCATAACACTTTTCTGATTGTCTGAGGAAAACGACCAAACTCACCATTTGATTCTGTTAATCCTTTTATTATGTACCTAAGTGATGTAACTCAATGTCATATAATTTCAAAATATGTACCATCCTATTTATATAATTTTTTTGCAGGCAAGAAGAAATAAATTCTGGGTTTAAGGTCAGTTTAGTGATATTTTATTAAAAAAGAATAATGTCAGTGATTTGGGAGCTTGTTTTAGAGAGGGCACTGAAAAGTGACAATTCACTTTTAAATTTAGAGTGAAATTTCAGTATCATGTCTCTTCATACATAAATATTAGCTCTATCAGCATATTTATACATGCATATGATGTTACTGGTTATATTATACTTATGTGGTAGTATGTGTTTGTCATAAGACATATTTATGTAGATGCCCTAAAGTTATGGAATCTTGGAGGACACTGGGAGCATAAATCAGTCCAGTGCTTCAAGATATGTTGCTGAATAGTGGAGCAGGTAGTCTCTCACAGAGAGTTCACTTGAATGTTCTGTCCTAGAGGCAGCTTTTGTTTCTTAGGTACCTGATTGATTTTAGGGTTGCTTCTTTTACTGCAGAAGCACTTGTAATACTACCTGGTTGAAAATGGTCAAAGCAACTTTTCTCAGGGTGTGTAAAACTGCTTATGTAAGGTCTTTTATAATGTATGTATACTGAAAGACACATTTGAGAGTGTCTATTATTTGTTCTTATATATGTATGCGCTTAAGATGAATGTCTCCAAAAATAGTTTGCATGTGCTAATGGTAAATACAACTTTTTGCTAGATGAAACACAGTTGTGGGTCGCAGCCTGTACTTGAAACACCACCTCTCTTTTCTGTATCCATGTAAATCCTTTCCATCCCTATAAGCACAGCTTCATCTTCTCAATGAAGCCTTCCCTGATTCTGTTAGTCCTAGTGATTTCTCTTTCTTTGATCTCCAAGAGTGTTCTATATGACTCATCTCTTTGGTTTTTCTCATTTAGGCTTTGTAACTAGTCCTGTTTGTATGGCTTTTTTTAAAAAAACTCTTTTTCCTTTTATATCATGTCTTTTCCACTGGATTGCAGACTCCTTGAGATCATAGACCATATACAATAAATATCACATCTTCTTATACTGCTTCAGGTCAGTCGCGCAGTCGTGTCAGACTCTTTGCGACCCCATGAATTGCAGCATGCCAGGCCTCCCTGTCCATCACCAACTCCCGGAGTTCACTCAGACTCACGTCCATTGAGTCAGTGATGCCATCCAGCCATCTCATCTTCTGTCGTCCTCTTCTCTTCCTGCCCACAATCCCCCCCCAGCGTCAGAGTCTTTTCCAATGAGTCAACTCTTCGCATGAGGTGGCCAAAGTACTAGAGTTTCAGCTTCAGCATCATTCCTTCCAAAGAAATTCCAGGGCTGATCTCCTTCAGAATGGACTGGTTGGATCTCCTTGCAGTCCAAGGGACTCTCAAGAGTCTTCTCCAACACCACAGTTCAAAAGCATTAATTCTTCAGTGCTCAGCTTTCTTCACAGTCCAACTCTCACATCCATATGTGACCACGGGAAAAACCATAGCCTTGACGAGACGGACTTTTGTTTGCAAAGTAATGTCTCTGCTTTTGAATATGCTATCTAGCTTGGTCATAACTTTTCTTCCAAGGAGTAAGCGTCTTTTAATTTCATGGCTGCAGTCACCATCTGCAGTGATTTTGGAGCCCCCCAAAATAAAGTCTGACACCGTTTTCACTGTTTCCCCATCTATTTTCCATGAAATGATGGGACCAGATGCCATGATCTTCATTTTCTGAATGTTGAGCTTTAAGCCAACTTTTTCACACTCCACTTTCACTTTCATCAAGAAGCTTTCTAGTTCCTCTCACTTTCTGCCATAAAGGTGGTGTCATAGCTGCATAGCTGAGGTTATTGATATTTCTCCCGGCAATCTTGATTCCAGCTTGTGCTTCTTCCAGCCCAATGTTTCTCATGATGTACTCTGCATAAGTTAAATAAGCACGTGGTAAATACTCAAACCATATTTGTTGAGAGAATACACAAAGCAAATGTCAGTTTTGAGCACCACTACAGAGTCCTTGCTACTTCGTGCTCCATTGTTGGCTTCCTCTCCACCTCTCCACTTGGTGATGGGTGCTTCTCTGCAGACCACAGCTGTTCATATCACACCATTAGCACAATTTAGGGGAGAGGAGATGTGCTGTCTCCCTGGGGCTGGGCTCTTCATGTCACTAGAGTGTTTCCCAGTCTAGACCCAGTTACCTCCAGACCTATGCCCTCTCACCAACTGAGCTGAGAGTCAAGGCTGATAATCAAATGGATTCTAGTGTGTTAGTCCAGAATTTAGGAGCAGGAAGTTTTGTTTTTTTTTTTTTAGGAAAAAGCTGAATCTAGAGAAAGGGTCACAATCGTTGCTGTCAGATACTGGAAGTCTTCTCATATGTAATAGATGCATAGCTCTTCTGTCCCCTAAAAGGTAGACAAGCCCAGTGGACAAGAGTTACTGTGAGAAAGGTTTTGATTTTAATAGATGAAGAAGTTCTTCCTTCTATAAAAGTGTCTTTCTGATTTTAAAAGTATTCGGACATTGCAGAAATACGAGTTCAAAAAAGCTAAAGTCCCATGAAACATCACTAGCAGCTGTTTGTTTCCGTTCAAAAATAACTTTCTAACAGTTCTGTAACAATAGATAGGAATCTGAGACTGAGATATCAGGTAAATCAACCAGACTTCCAAGGTTGCTTGTACATCTAAGATTGATCTTCTGAAATGCTAATATCAGAGCCCTGCCCAGAAACTACAGGCATTGTCCAGACTCATTGCCCCTGGAAGTAGGAAGAATGCTAAACACGGAGCCAGTGCAGTCATATGTTCTGTCATTTGCTAGGCCCCAGGAATGCAGAAGGCAATGGCACCCCACTCCAGTACTCTCACCTGGAAAATCCCATGGACGGAGGAGCCTGGTGGGCTGCAGTCCATGGGGTCGCTAAGAGTTGGATACGACTGAGCGACTTCACTTTCACTTTTCATTTTCATACATTGGAGAAGGAAATGGCAACCCACTCCCAGTGTTCTTCTTGGAGAATCTCAGGGACGGGGGAGCCTGGTGGGCTGGCATCTATGGGGTCGCACAGAGTCGGACACGACGAAGCGACTTAGCAGCAGTAGCAGCAACAGGACCATGTACAAAAGTGGCCTATGAACTAAGATTAGCATAAGGTACATTTTCAGAGGATCATGGATGCTCAGGATGAGAAGACACTTGAAGAGACTTTATCTTCAAGTTTATCCAGCACCCTGCTGTGCAAATCTCTTCAGGGCAGAGTTGTCTCCTTCAGATGGAACATCTCCCATGATTCAGAATGAATGCTTTAAGGAACGTGGAATTTTCAGGTACCATAGTAAATTAGTTAAACATGGCAAACTTTCAGCCAAATTGTCTGGGTTCAAGTCCACTGCTCCTTCTTAACTCTGTGGCTTTGGACATGTTCTTTAGTTTTAGTTTCTTCACCTAAAAAACTGGGATGATCATACAAACTCAGTCTTTTATTTGTAATTCTAAAACATATTTCTGGAAACCAAAAGGTTTTGCTACTCATTTACCAGAAAATCTGCCCTGATCAAAACTAGAGAAGAATCTGACTTAAATGGCTATAAGGTTACTTATAGGTTTTTGTCTGCTTGTTAATAGGTGAATATTCATGTTTCAGTCATGAATAATCAGTCCTAAATATTCACTGAAGGACAGATGCTGAAGCTGAAGCTCCAATACTTTGGCCACCTGATGTGAAGAACTAACTCATTGGAATGGACGCTGATGCTGGAAAAGATTGAAGGCAGGAGGAGAAGGGGATGACATGAGATGAGATGGTTGGATGGCATCACTGACTCGAAGGACTTGAGTTTGAGCAAGCTACAGGAGTTGGTGAAGGACAGCAAAGCCTGGCGTGCTTCAGTCAATGGGGTTGCAAAGAGTCAGATATGACTGAGCAACTGAACTGAACTTATTCATATTTCTCTGTGAAAATAATAATGTTTTTGGCTATGAGGTACTGCCCCAGATCTTGCTCCGTATAGTTTATGTTCTCTTTTATAATTTTCCAAAAAGTTCTGAATGCCAAAATTTATTTAGCCTTCAAGCAGGCCAGATAAGGAGTTGTGGACCTGTATACTTAGTCATAAGATTGTGATGAGAATTAAATGATATAATAAATGGGAACCATTTAGCACAGTGTTTTGCATACAATAAGCCCTTAATAAAAGTAATAATAATAAATGTCAGGTAATGTTATTGATATTTACATTTTATACTATAATCACCCCAGACATTTTGGGAAAGTTAAGTTTCTTTCTGTTGCCATTTTGTGTTTGTTTTCTATCGAAGTACGTCTACTTTTTCTTACTGCCTAGTAAACAAATGATTTCCCCAGGAGGGTAGACTTTGAAACATCTTTACAAATGAAATTATATTCATGATTGAATTTTTATTATTGACTCCTTATTTCAGAAGATTCCTTGGGAATGTGTTCATTCTTAATCATTTGTCTGTGGACTCACTCAACAAAAACATATTGGGCAGTTTGTTAGGTTCTGGTGATGTGACAATAAACAAATAGACATTGTCTCTACCTTCCTACAGCTTACAGGCTCAGTTCAGTTCAGTTCAGTTCAGTCACTCAGTCGTGTCCAACTCTTTGCGACCCCATGAATAGCAGCACGCCAGGCCTCCCTGTCCATCACCATCTCCTGGAGTTCACTCAGACTCATGTCCATCCAGTCAGTGATGCCATTCAGCCATCTCATCCTCTGGCGTCCCCTTCTCCTCCTGCCCCCGATCCCTCCAGCATCAGAGTTTTTCCAATGAGTCAACTCTTCGCATGAGGTGGCCAAAGTACTGGAGTTTCAACTTTAGCATCATTCCCTCCAAAGAAATCCCAGGGCTGATCTCCTTCAGAATGGACTGGTTGGATCTCCTTGCAGTCCAAGGGAGTCTCAAGAGTCTTCTCCAACACAACAGTTCAAAAGCATCAATTCTTCGGTGCTCAGCCTTCTTCACAGTCCAGCTCTCACATCCATACATGACCACAGGAAAAACCATAGCCTTGACTAGACGGACCTTTGTTGGCAAAGTAATGTCTCTGCTTTTGAATATGCTATCTAGGTTGGTTATAACTTTCCTTCCAGGGAGTAACGTCTTTTAATTTCATAGCTACAATCATCACCATCTGCAGTGATTTTGGAGCCCAAAAAAATAAAGTCTGACACTGTTTCCACTTTTTCCCCATCTATTTGCCCTTACAGTCTAGTGGAAGCTAATTAATGTTATTTTTTGTTATTTGTTCTTTTGTCTGGTCAAGAAATTATTGAGTACTTATTTTATACCAGGCAGTGTTCGAGGCACAGGGCATACAGACAGTTACCAAAGGAGACAAGGTCCCGGCCGCCATAAAGTTTATTTTTCACTCGGGAGAGATAGGTAGTAAACAAATTGTTGTTGTTGTTTAGTTGCTAAGTCGTGTCCAACTCTTTGTGACCCCATAGACTGTACCCCATCAGGCTCCTCTGTCCATGGGATTTCCTAGGCAGGAATACTGGAGTAGGTTGCCATTTCCTTCTCCAGGGGATCTTCCTGACCCAGGGATCAAATCTGCATCTCCTGCATTGGCAGACTCTTTACCACTGAGCTACCTGGAAAGCCCTAGTAAACAAACAGACAAACAGATAAACACAGTATTTTCAGATGATGATAAATTCAATGAAGGAAATAGGGTAGACTGATGTGAGACTGACTTGGTTTATTTGAGGGTGGAGCTACTTTAGATGGGTTAGCCAGAGAAGGCTTGGTGAGGAAATGTTGTTTGAACCAAGACCATGTATTAGATATGGATTTGACTGACTATCAGAAATAATGGAGGCTGAACTGAAAACATATGGTTAATTTTTTCTCACCAAATTTTTGGTAGTTCTGCCTCACCAAAAATTATCTTGGGCTTCTGTTTCCTCTATCCTGTTGTTCTACCATCCCTTGAGTGTCATACAAATGGTTCCAAAATTGCCAGCCACTAGGTCTGTCCGTGAGCTTCCAGATGTTTAAGCTGGAACCAGAGATCAAATTGCTGACACCTGTTGGATCATTAAAAAAGCCAGAGAGTTTCAGAAAAACATCTATTTCTGCTTTATTGACTATGCCAAAGCCTTTGACTGTGTGGATCAAATAAACTGTGGAAAATTCTGAAGGAGATGGGAATACCAGGCCACCTGACTTGCCTCTTGAGAAACCTATATGCAGGTCAGGAAGCAACCGTTAGAACTGGATGTGGAACAACAGACTGGTTCCAAATAGGAAAAAGAGTATGTCAAGGCTGTATATTGTCACCCTGCTCATTTAACTTATACACAGAGTACATCATGAGAAACGCTGGACTGGAAGAAACACAAGCTGGAATCAAGATTGCTGGGAGAAATATCAATAACCTCAGATATGCAGATGACACCACCCTTATGGCAGAAAGTGAAGAGGAACTAAATAGCCTCTTGATGAAAGTGAAAGAGGAGAGTGAAAAAGTTGGCTTCAAGCTCAGAAAACGAAGATCATGGCATCCGGTCCCATCACTTCATGGCAAATAGATGGGAAAATAGTGGAAATTTATTTTTTTTGGCTCCAAAATCATTGCAGATGGTGATTGCAACCATGAAATTAAAAGACGCTTACTCCTTGGAAGGAAAGTTATGACCAGCCTGCTGCTGCTGCTGCTAAGTCATTTCAGTCGTGTCCGACACTGTGCAACCCCATAGATGGCAGCACACCAGGCTCCCCCGTCCCTGGGATCCTCCAGGCAAGGACACTGGAGTGGGTTGCCATTTCCTTCTCCAATGCATGAAAGTGAAAAGTGAAAGTGAAGTCACTCAGTCGTGTCCAACTCTTTGCGACCCCATGGACTGCAGCCCACCAGGCTCCTCCGTCCATGGTATTCTCCAGGCAAGAGTGCTGGAGTGGGGTGCCATTGCTTTCTCATGACCAACCTAGACAGCATATTAAAAAGCAGAGATGTTATTTTGTCAACAAAGGTCCATCTAGTCAAGGCTACGGTTGTTCCAGTAGCCCTGTATGGATGTAAGAATTAGACTATAAAGAAAGCTGAGCGCCGAAGAATTGATGATTTTAAACTGTGGTGTTGGAGAAGACTCCTGAGAGTCCCTTGAAATGCAAGAAGATCCAACCAGTTCATCCTAAAAAGATCAGTCCTGGGTGTTCCTTGGAAGGACTAGTGTTGAAGCCTTAACTCCAATACTTTGGCCACCTGATGCGAAGAGCTGACTCATTTGAGAAGACCCTGATGCTGGGAAAGATTGAGGGCAGAATGAGAAGGGGATGACAGAGGATGAGATGGTTGGATGGCATCACTGACTCAATGGACATGGGTTTGGGTAAACTCCGGGAGTTGGTGATGGACAGGGAGGCCTGGTGTGCTGTGGTTCATGGGGTCACAAAGAGTCGGACATGACTGAGTGACTGAACTGAGGTCCATCCTCTCACCATTGGGAAGAGAGAGAAGAAAGAGGACATCCCTTAATCAAAATGTATCCCCTATAAGGAAGTCACCCCCAAATTGAATACATCATTTTTGTTATACCCCATTCAGCTGATAAAGAATCCGCCTGCAATTCAGAGACCTCACTTCAACTCCTGGGTCAAGAGAAGGAACAGGATGTTACCCACTCCAGTATTCTTGGGCTTACCTGATGGCTTAGCTGGTAAAGAATCCACTTGAAATATGGGAGACTTAGGTTCAACCCCTAGGTTTGGAAGATCCTCTGGAGAAGGGAACGGCTATCCATTCCAGCATTCTGGCCTGGAGAACTCATGGACTGTATAGTGGCAAGGAGTCAGACAATACTGAGGGACTTTCACTTTCACTTTCATTGGCCAGAACAGTCACAGGGCCACAACTAGTTGCCCACCATGAAATGTCATTTTTACTTAGGGAATCATGTACTTAGCTAGACATCCTGTTACTACGGCAGAAGAGGAGAATGGGTATTGGAGGACTAGCCACAACTGCCACAGACCTGAATAATTAAATGGAGCCTGAGGAAGAACATCTAGGTCAATAACATTCTGAACAGAACGAACAGAATTTCAAAGACTCTGAGAAGAGGTAGATTTTCCATGGAGATAAATAACACTTAAGTATCAGGGCCCTCCAGTTGCCTCAGTCCCTTCCAGTGTCCTGCACTTAATTTTATATAATTAAACAAAATCAAATAAGCTTTAAGCCCTACAAAACATTGATCAGCCTCTTTCCCTGAGCAAGGAAAGTGACTGGCAAATTTGGAATTGAAAGAGACCAGTATGTGTGGAGCAGAGTTAAAAAGAGATAGAGGAGAACTAAATGAGATGGAGGAGGTAAATGGGGACCAGTCCGTATAGGATATTATATGGAAAGAACATTAGATTTTATTTTGATGTAATGGGAAACCATTGCAGAATTTTAATAAAGGAGAAATGAAATTTGATTTATGTTTACCTTGAAGGAGACACATGAAAGAATGTTCACTGAAAAATTTAAAACAATCTAATGTACATCAGTAGAGAATGGATTAACAAATTGTGGTATATTTATAAGGGGAATATTTTAGAGTAATGAAAGTGAATAAGTTGTATCAATGTTGCTGCTGCTGCTGCTAAGTCGCTTCACTCATGTCTGACTCTGTGCAACCCCATAGACGGTAGCCCACCAGGCTCCCCTGTCCCTGGGATTCTCCAGGCAAGAACACTGGAGTGGTTTGCCATTTCCTTCTTCAATGCATGAAAGTGAAAAGTGAAAGTGAAGTCGCTCAGTTGTGTCCAACTCTTCGTGACCCCGTGGACTGCAGCCCACCAAGCTCCTCCATCCATGGGATTTTCCAGGCAAGGGTACAGGAGTGGGGTGCCATTGCCTTCTCTGGGTATCAATGTTAGTGAAACTCAAAAATATGATGTTGAGCAAAAGAAAAAAGCAGATGATCTATGGTAACCAGTATAATTTCCTTTACCTGTGATTTTATGTATATAAAGTGTTAAAGCATTCAAATCAACATATTACTAAGGAAACAAACTGTAGAAAGGACTGGTAGTTGCCTACCAATATCTAGTTTCTCCTGCCTTCATAGTAGCATAACCCTACTTATATTGTGGTGTGTTCAAGTAAAAAACTACATTTTTAAGCTTCTCTTACAGCTATGTAGGTTGGTACATGATTCTGAAAAATAGGATAAAAGTGGAAATTGTTGGATAGGCTCTTGGGAAAGATCCTTAAAAGGAAGAAAGAGTCAGCTGACATGTGTCCCTTTGTCACTGGCCTTATCTTCTTGCATTGGAAATGGATCACAATGATTGGAGCTGGAGCAATCATATTGCCACCATTATGGGAAAAATCAGGAGAATCCCAAAGAATTCGACCTTGACACCAAACCAACTTCACTGTCTCAACTACCTACCCCAGGTTTCTCAGTTTTATGAGAAAAAACAAACAAACAAACATCCATTTCTCTTTATACCATTGTTATTTGGATTTTCTTTTACATGCAGCTGAACTTAATCTTAATTGATATGCATGAATCTAAATATTTAATAAAAATAAGATCCCATCCATAGAAATGAAAATCAGAACATCCTGACTAAACTCAGAACATTTATTACCTCTGGAGTGGGAATAATGAGAATGGAATATGTACATAGGTCCTTCAGTTATATTTTATTTTTTAAAGAAAAAGAGCTGAAGCAAATATGACACAATGTTAATATTTTTAAAAGGTGGGTGGTTGATCCATTGGTATTCATTAACCTTGGGTTTTTTAATATTTATGAGTTATTTCATTTTTAAAAAAAGCTATGTGGAGAAAGGATGGAAACATAGAAGTTGAGGTTCTTGTCACAATACAGGTGAGAGATGGTGATGGTTTAGATTAGACTAGAAAATGGAAATCTGTATTTGGAATATAGTTTGGGGGTAGAACCTACAGGATTTCATGTTAAGCTGGATAGGAGTTGTGAAAGAATGAAGAAACTCAAGAATGACCAGTGTTTCGTTCTGAGCAACTGAGTAGACAGTGGTGCCACTTACTGAGGCAAGAATGGTGGGAGGAGGAGCAAGTTCAGGCAGGGTGACAATGAAGAGCCTCATTTGGGGTAGTAAACACTGAGATGTATGAGTGGGAATATCAAATAGTTGACTTGATACAGGGAATTGCAATTCTAGGGCTTGTTTAAGGAGTTCCAGAAGGTGGAATCAGGTGGATTCAGATTTGGAACTTGGAAGAGAAATGGCTTCTGGTAGGGCAAAGTCATTTGTGACAGAGTTCAGGTAGTTCTCTGCAAGGCCCAGGTGGCTCAGACAGTAAATACTCTGTAAGGCCTGCCATCCTCTTTTCCAAGTGGCTCCGTGGAAGTGAGTACAAGACGATAATTCAGAGTTTAATAATTGGTGATTGTCAGTATCAATTTCACTGCATTTTTTGGTCATTTAGATAGGATCAGGACTTTTAACCTTGGAAATGTGAAGGAAGAGGCATTAGCCTGATATTCATTCTGCTGTGCTTGTGTTTAGCTGATATGTTTTCTAAGTACGTGGGTTAGAGTCCAACATTTAACAAATATTGTAGTCAAAATTGTGTACAAGTGTTCAGTGAAGTTAAAGTAAAGTTTTCACTAAATTAATCCCAAGTCTTTTAGGAGAGCACTGTTTGCAATACATAAAAACAAATGTAATCATTTATTAAAAGCCTAGTATATGCCAGACACTTCACATACAGTAGATAATATTAATCCTTGTGAAAGTTTTATGAAACAGTCACTTTTATTGTCCTATGTAACTTAACCTTTTGGGGATTTAGTTTTCTTATTTCAAAAGCAAAGTTTTATAATAATATATATGTCAAAGATTTTTGCCACAAGTAAATTTTGATAAAGCCAGTACCTGTGGAATATTTTAATGCCATAAATAGAAGCTAATAAAGAAATGAATTATATGGGGTCTGAGAAAAGTGATAGATGGAACAAAAATTTAGGCTTTAGTGAAGGGCTCTAATTCTTATCCAGAAAGAGCACTTTTATTGAAATACAGACATATACAATGGCACATTCTTAAATAAATGGCTTTAATGTGTAAAAATCCAGTGTAGGAAAACCAAACCGTGATTAAAATTTAAAAGATTTGATAAATAGCTTTTAAATTAATTGTGTGTGTGTGTGTGATTTCCGGGTAGAAGTTTTCTGGTTAATGTAGAATTTTTTGTCCGAATAGTCATTGATTTTCCAATTTCAGATTATTTCAGGTTTTATTGTAGAAAAACAAATGACACAGAAATGTCAACATAAAAGACTGCAGCTAAATATAAAAATTTAAGTGCTCAGGATCAAAAATAATAAGATCATTGCTATGAAATTAGAAGAGACTCATCAAAGTAAAAGTAGCTGTGACTAAGGACTATGAAAATATAAAGGGATTAACATATGTGATAATAGGCTAATTAAACCTTAGTTTTTCACTGTGATGATTTTATAGCATCTTCTTCTTGTTGCCAGTTTGGAAGCTGCCAGCAAATATTTTCTTAATTGCAAAAGGAGACAATATGTGTTCCACTGTCTCATTCGTAACATTTAATGCAGACAGTATTAGGATACTGCATGGAGGATGAAAACGACCATATTATTTGAAAAGCATGGAGGATGGGAGGGAAAGGAGAAAGAAGATATGTTTTAAAACAAAAACTAAGACAAATCCTCAGAAGAAATATTTAACTAGAATTTGTATAGAAAAAAATCTACTTGTCTTGATAGACTAGCCTGCCCCTGTAATAAAACCTCCCAAAGTCAACAGTTCATAAAGTCTTTTGTTCTAGTAAAAGGGTCTTTAATTTTTAACACAAACTCATACTTTGGTATGCATGGGCTTAAGTAAAATTAGAAGACATGTATATAATAGGATTTAATGGATTATCATCTGCATTTTCCAAAGATGTCAGCTTCTCTCAGCTCTGATGGAGTAGCACTTAATGTAAATTTAATTTGAAGTGATGTATGGAAGGCTTGAGGTGGTACTCCGTGATTCCCTAACTGCCTGGAGAGCCTCTGTGGGTAGCATCTGGATTTGGCGGCTCCACATGCCCGGCAGCATCTACTAACTAGGATTAATGAGGTAGCCTGTTCACTAGTGATCCAAAGTAGGTATGCTACATTTACTCCCAACAATATGAATAGGAGAGCTAGTTTCCTTTGGGGGCACATTGTCTGATGAAACTTAATGGTGGACTTGATATTAGGTGTAATAAATATACTGTATTACAAGCACTTTTGCTTTGTCAGTTTAAATGTTATTTAATCATAAAATTGTGTTTGGTGGGTAGGGTTGACTCGAAAATTTCACTGTGTGTGTGTGAGTGTTAAGTGTATGCATGGTGACACTTTCACAGCTAGCAGATACAGTTTTTTTTATGAGACTAATAGAGTGAATTGTCTCTCTAGTTTGTTAAAAAATTTCAGGATTATTTAAGATAAAATTTTCATTAGAAGTTATTAAACTATTAAAACAGTCTTGTTGTAACTCTGTGTGTGTGTGTACCTATGTGTGTATGTGAGAGAGTGTGTGTCTGTGGATGTTGTGTGTCTATTCAGTGTGGTAAATCAGAGACTGCTGAGTTAGGCAAAACTTCTTAATCCATTCCAAACTCGTTTAGGCATCAAAATTTTATTTTGTCTTTGTGTCTAACTGAGCATTGAATAAAATCACAGCTAATTTCAAATTCCCTTTGTCATCATGGTTTTCAGCCAAAAGTCTATAATAAATGGTCAGAAGATGAGCTGAGACTGAATGAATAGTGAGTGGTATTCATCAGCCAAACATAGAGTCCAGATCCAATTATATGTATTCATTAAGTGATAATGATATCATGGTCTTTAACTAGGAAGAAAAGAGTGTAATTGAATAATAACAGTTGTACAATCCCAACGGAACACACTTTCCATCCCAGCCCAGCGACCCTCGGGGATGATGCAGGATTGATGGAATTCTATTACTCTTTGATAGATTTATTATGAAAGGCTGAGTGGACTTGCAGCACCACTTTGTCACTCACACTAATCAGTATCGTAAGGGCCCCGAGCGGGCAGGCTTTTGTATCCCTTTGACAAAGACAAGGTTAGGGGAGGATGACAGACACCCAGACCTTTACAAACCCATACAGCAAGATAAAATGGGCCAGCTGAGCTCTGAGCTGGGACAGAATTTTAATTTGTTTATCAATGGCTCTCACATGTGCAAGACCATAAGGATATTTGTCAGAGGAGTAACACTGAGGCTAAACTCTTTTGTTTGGCAAGTGGAGCTGGAAAAATATTTATTGAACTGTAAAAAACAGGCTAAATGGGGGGAAAAAGGTAAACGGCTAAAGAGATGGGAAATAACTCACATTACTCTACATAGGATCTGGGCTTAACAATTTATTTTGATTTTGATGTTTAAAAAATACTTTTATGTATTGCTTTAAAAAAAAAAGTAGGTGCTTTTAAGAGCAACAGAGCAATAATGAGATTTCTTGTAAATTTCTCTGATTTCTAAAGAGAATCTAAAAATTAAGAAGGGACCAGTGGAGACATTTTTAAAGGGAAAGGTGGAAGTTAGTTTTTTGCTGTTGTTGTTTGTCACATCGTGATCTAATTTAGCAGCGAAAAAACAGCCGAATTTGCCAAACATGCTTTTTATATGTAAAAAGTACTTTTTGTGCCCGCCAGCAGGGTTCTAACAGTAACAGCTTTTCAAATTTAAATACAGCCTGCTCTCCTGTGTCTGGAGTCAGAGCCCATCAGATTTAGGAAACTAGATAATTTGTTGTGCTACTGATGGGAGCAGGAACTGAGAAGGCAAGACTGGCATCTACCAGGCCCGCTTAGCAAGGTGGCTGCCAGGGTTTATTTTTTGGTTATTGTTGTCGAATGGTCCTTATTTGTAATCCCTTTTTCTGCTTGAGATCCCCTTTTATTTTTGAGAATCGTGGTTTGCATAGCAAGAGGAGCCTGTGATTCAGAGGCTGGGCCGCAGAGGGCCGAATGTTCCCTTCCATAAAAACAGAAGCCTGGCCTGGGCCACTCTCTGGTGCGAATCTGCCATGCCAACTCCTCGCTACCGGTTTGGTTTTGTTTCTTGTATCTCTGGGAAGGCAGGCAGACAGCACGGTCACCTGTGAATGCAACCGCAATTGGCTTAGCTGCCTCACTGATAAATGTGCCCCGGGTAAGCTACAGAGGGATTATCAGCGTTCCCAGCAGCTAAAGGTGATTTTCAAGAACAGGAAGGATTGCTTCAAACTGTTCTCCTTGAATTTCATTTTAATATTTTGCGTGACAGAGCACGAGCCGATGGATATGAACATATTTAACTCCAGTGAGGTGCAATCTCCAAAACCTGGAGCCTGATTCTGTACCTTCTTTTGGATTCCATTTTCTCAGAGTTGGACATTCTCCAAAAGGTCAGCCAGGAACAGTCTCTGGATGCCAGACACTGGGCAGAGGCTGTTAGGCCAGCAGGCCATTGTTGCTCATTCATTCCTCCTAGAAATGGGCACAAAGTAAAGGTTAATTCAGACACTTGGCACATGCTTGCTTGTCCACTGAAGTTATACAAACCAGTTCATGTTGATTGACTGCAAAAGTACATTTTATTTGGTCTTTCACAAATAACCCACCTGAACAAAATCAGACTCTGCCTGAAGAAAATTAGCACATATAGGAAATTATACTGAGGATAATTGAGAGTTGGAATTAAAATTGTTAGCAAGTTTTGGGGACACTGGGGACACTGGGGAACTGAAAAGTTTATGCGCTAGAAGATATTGTATCTTTAATACCTTTTTTAAAACTCAGATTTTGACTCTTCCTGTGTTGAAATATAAGCTGACTTAAAAGTATGATCTCAGATGGTCTCATCTGAGTTTGATGTTACGGAAAGGGAGTAGGATTTGTAATAATAGTAACCTACTGTTTATTGCTCTGGGCTAAGTACTTTATTTGCCAGCATTATTTTAATACTAACAAAAACCTATGAGGTAGGAACTATTATTAACCCCATTTTAGAGAAAAGGAAAATGAAACATAGAGAAGTGATGTAACTTGGTCAAAGTCACGTAGCTAGTAAAGGGCCGAGTTAATATTTGGACTCAAATTAGCTTCCAAAGGCATTTGTACTCATCCACTGCACTATGCTGTCTCCTCAAATTATCTGGCTTGGTTCTGCCACGTGTTAGCTGTATATAATCTCCTTGGAGAAATCACTCTAAACTCAGTTTCGTCATGTTTACATGGAGATAGTAATACCTATGATGTAGGCTTATATGTGAGTGTATATAACAATGAAAACTTATAGTAATAACTATGATTAGCCTTATACATGAAGGTATATAACAATGAAAATTTATATGCAATCAGTTTTTATTATTATGTTGAAAAAGAGATGGATTCAAATGAAGCTAATAACAACTCAGTTGCCAAATATATCTTTTTTTGTCGTTCAAATAAATCTTTTAACAACATCATTTTCTTAATGACTTGACCCTCTCAGTACTCTATAATGACTCTCTATTAGGCCAAGTTCAGACTCCTTAGCTTGGAAGGAAGCCTGGCCACTCTATCTATTCAGCCTATGGCCTCCTAGGGATAGAATGGTCACAGAGCCTGGACTGTCTTTTTATTGTTAATTTTTGTGATAGGCTGAGTAACAGCCTTCCAAAGATGTCCATGTCCATGTCCTAATCCACAGAACCTGAGGACTCTGTAAATAAATATGTTACATACATAGGAAAAGGGACTTTGCAGGTATGATTCAGTTAAGGATCTTGAGATGGAGAGAGAATTCTGTGTTAACTAAGTGGGCCCAGTGGTCTGATCACAATGGTCCTTACCAGAAGGAGGCAGGTTTTTGCCATACATTGACACCCAACAGTTCAGTCGCTCAGTCGTGTCCGACTCTTTGTGACCCCATGAACCGCAGCACACCAGGCCTCCCTGTCCATCACCAACTCCTGGCGTCCACCCAAACCTGTGTCCATTGAGTCGGTGATGCCATGCAACCATCTCATCCTCTGTCATCCCCTTCTCCTGCCTTCAGTCTTTCCCAGCATCAGGGTCTTTTAAAATGAGTCAGCTCTTTGCATCAGGTGGCCAAAGTATTGGAGTTAAGGCTTCAATATCAGTCCTTCCATGAACACCCAGGACTGATCTCCTTTAGGATGGACTGGTTGGATCTCCTTGCAGTCCAAGGGACTCTCAAGAGTCTTCTCCAACACCACAGTTCAAAAGCATCAATTCTTCTGCCCTCTTCCCTGGTGGCTCAGACAGTAAGGCGTCTGCCTACAATGCAGGAGACCTGGGTTCAATCCCTGGGTTGGGAAGACCCCCTGAAAAGGAAATGGCAACCCACTCCAGTACTCTTGCCTGGAAAATTCTTTGGATGGAGGAGCCTGGTAGGCTTCAGTTCATGGGATCGCAAAGAGTTGGACACTTCTGAGCGACTTCACTTCACTCGCTTCGACGCTCAGCTTTCTTTATAGTCCAACTCTCACATCCATACATGGCCACTGGAAAAACCATAGCCTTGACTAGACAGACCTTTGTGGACAAAGTAATGTTTCTGCTTTTTAATATGCTAAGTTGGTCATAACTTTCCTTCCAAGGAGTAAGCGTCTTTTAATTTCATGGCTGCAATCACTATCTGCAGTGATTTTGGAGCCCAGAAAAATAAAGTCAGCCACTGTTTCCCCATCTATTTGCCATGAAGTGATACCCAACATTGTAAAGCAATTATCCTCCAATTAAAAATAAATAAATTAAAAATAAAAAATAGGAGGCAGGAAGGTCAGAGTCAGTTGCAGGAAAAGTGACAAGAAGCAAGAAGGTGGAGTGACATGAGGTAGGGGCCTGGAGCCAAGGAGTTCAGGTGGCCTCAGAAGCTGGAAAAGGCAAGAAAACAGATTTTCCCTGAAACCTGCAGACAGAACACAACTCTGCTGACATCTTGATTTTATGGACTTCTGACCTCCAGAAGTGTGAGAATAAATTCATGCTGTTTTAAACCAGCAGGTTTATTGTGAAACTGATAAGGCTCTAGTTTTGCATTGGCCCCTCCGAGGCCCTCTACCTAATTTTGGGCTTGTAGTGTTGTATTCTCTCTCTTTTTTTTTTTATTTCTCAAAGGAAGTCCCTAGAATTGCATAAGCTTCATGCCCACAAAACCTGAATCTCTCCCTGCACAGGGGCTAAGCGTGTGTACTTTTTAAATGTGTGTGTTGATTTATTTGGCTGCTGTGTCAGGTCTTAGTTGCGGCACATGGAGTCTTCACTGTGTCACCCAGGACCTTTCACTGCGGTGCGTGGGATCTCTAGTTGGGGACCGTGGGCTCCAGAGCACGTGGACTCACAAGTTGCGTGCACAGGCTTAGTTGCTCTGCCACATGTGGCATCTTAGCTCCCCAACCAGGGATTGAACCTGTGTCCTCTGTATTTCAAGGCGAATTCTTAACCACTGTACCAGGAGAAGTCTCAGCAGCCAGACTGCCTGGATTCAGAGCTAATTCTGCCACTTACTGACTGTGTCATCTGCTGTTTTTTTTTTTTTTTAATCTGGAAAATGGAGTTGATAATAATGCTATCTACTTCATAGGGCTGTTGAGAGGATCAAATAAATTAATTTCTGTAAGCATCCAATAAGCGTTAGCAATTATTAATTATGAAGAAGCTTAGGAAGTTTTCAAAGCTCTTAAGGCAGGAATAACAGTTATGAGAGGAGGCTAGAGTAAAAGCTTCATGAGGGCAGGAACCATCCTGTCTTGTTCACCCTTCCCCCTTCAGAACCTTGAAAAGGCTAATGCATATTATATTCTTCACAGTGTCAGATTGCTTCATTTATTACATGTTATTTTATGGTCTTATACTTTTATGTTTTTTCTCTCATTTCTCCAAGTAGATTGTTATAAGGACTTACATTTACATAATATGATTATTCTTTCTTCCAAGAGATATTTTGGTCCATGGTGGGTACCCAATAAAATGTTTCTTGAATTGAGCCATGACTAACCTTTCCATATGCAAAGAATTGAGACCCAGTCTTTTATGAGTAACTTTTGTTTTTTGGTAAAATCTACCTAGGCTAAGTCTAAGGTACATTTTGGCATAGTGAGAAATCCATGAGTCATGTAAATAGATACACTGAATGCAGGGAGAGAGCACTACTGCGCTCACATCACAGTGTTACTGGTTGTCTCCTGTGCATGAGCACCTGCTGTCCAGGGGACAGTGCAGGCAGGCTCAGAGGGGTACTGTGGCAGTACGGTATTGGTTTGGGAATCAGGAAACTGGACTCTTGTCTCAGTTTCTCTCTCCCCAGCTCATTTTGACCTTGGGTGAATCATTTAACCTCTCTGAGCCTCACATTGCTCATCTGTAAAAAGCAATAATAATATCTGCATGAGCTATTTTACAAGATTGTTATTAAATTACATATTTTATGAAAAGTACTTTGAAATTCTTATCTACCTAAAAATGACTATGTAAAATAAGGAATGTTTGAAAAAGGAATGAAAAGAACCAAGAGAACAGATATAAAATGGGAGAGAGAGAGAGAGAGAGAAAGCTTCTCAAAAGGAAAATTCTAGATATAGAAAATAAGCTAAGTAAATCATGTGTGTATAAAAATAAATGTGGCAATGAAAAAAACAACTTATAAAACAAATATTTTTAAAAACTGCTATAGCACCTGGGATAAACGTCCTCATAATGTTTACTAAATAAATTAATAATGCTATATAAAAGTCTATCAATAACTTACAAATGCCACAGTCTAAGGAGATAAGACAGAAAATAAAAATATATTGAAGAATATAAGATAGTGTGTAATGAGTGAAAAATTCACCGTGGTGCTTAAGGATACAAGTATATTTATTCAAACTACATTCTAAATCTGATAATTTCTTGCCACATTCCACCATCTTTTACCTGTATTGTTGCAATAAATTTCTAACATATCTCTTTTTTTTTCCTACTCTTGCCCTTCTATAGTTTATTTTTCACATAATAGACAGCATGATCTTTCAAAAATGCATATCATGTCACATTCCTCCCTTACTGCAAGTACTTTACTAGCTTCCCCTTTACTTGTAACAAAACCCAAGTTTCTCCCAATGGCCTGCCAAGCCCTGTGTGGTCTGGCCCCTGCCTACTGCTCTCTGACCTTGTCTTTTACCACACTCCTTTGTTCACTGGGTTCCAGCATCATTGGTTTTGCAATTCTCCAAACTCATGAAACTTCTCCCTACCATAGGGCCGGTACACTTCCTCTTCTTTCTGCCTGTTCTGGTCTTTCCCTAGACATTTGCATGACTGTCTCTCATCATTCAGGTCTCAGCTCATGCAGCCTCTACAGACAGGGATTCCCTGGCCATCTGCCTAAGATTACTTCCCCAGGCCCCTATTTATCACCCTCTGAAAATTATAGGACTCATTTGTTAATTTACTTGTTTGTTATAATTGAATGTTTTCCTTTGAAAGAGAAAAGCATCAGGAAGGTAAGGACTTTTCTTTTCTCTTTTATCTAGCTGTTGTTTTCCTAGTCTTCATAACCAGATTCTTTCTTTTCCTTCTCCTTTATGATTTTTACTTATCATTTTCATCATTTCCATTTTTATTTACCTCCCTATTATGCCCATGTCTCCCATTTAGGAAGGTTAAATCAGTTTTGGAATTCATAGGGCCCTGTTGGTCTAGTCATTTTAAAAGAACAGTGAGTTTTTATACAGAGGATTCACATTCCAAAGTTCCCTGGCTCATTCCAAAAACCATTGAAATAACAAATACTTTTGCCAGAATCACACATGCTGTAATAATTGGCTCATTCTCTTCTTAATTCTATGAAACACAGCCCCACAGCAGACAATGTTGCTTTGCCATGACTCTGTGTGTGTGTGTGTGTGTGTGTGTGTGTGTGTGTACACTCACCTGGGAATGTATGTAGGTATTGACACTATTCTTGGAAGGAGGCATAACCTACTTAGAGCAACTTCACCTTTCCTCAGGCCCCACATTGCCACATTTCTTTTATCTTAAGTAACTTGAATGAAAATATTTATTCTTATCTTAACTGAAAGAGGCTGCATCTCCTTGGCATAGCCCTCACTGATTCCTGCCCATTTGCCTGCTTGCCACTGATTGGCATGGCTACATCTTGGGTTCTGGGTTTAGCTGTTCTCTTTCTGTTGTGGTTCATTTTTCCTCCTCTGCTGCTGAATAAAACACGATGTACAGAAAACCCCTGGCCCTGTTTCCTGGGTACACATACTGAATTTTCTCAGGGACTCTGGGTCTGTCAAGCATCCTCACTCCTTCTCGATGCCCCCATTGCTTCTTCTGTATGCCACACCTTACACATTGCTCTTCCTTGACTTCGTGGGTTGCAGATCCTTAGCACTTACCTACCACTGCCTAGCCCAGAATGGACTACAGTTACATTTGTCAAATGAATGCTTTGTGACTATTTCTCATTTTGGTTTTGAGATTTTGATCTTTTGGTTTGGATATCCACATTTCTACAGGTGTAATCAAGTGTAAAGGGGTCATATGTCACCCTGACTTTCAGAGAGAGGACCCTCCTCACAAGACAGATGTCTTTGACTATGCTGTGCAGCTTGCCCATGTAAACCTCTTGTATTGTTTGGAAATTCTATCCTGTGCCAAGGATCTAACCACCCACAAGCAGGCACATTGCTGTCCAAACAGATGGACAAGGGAGATAGGCAAGCCAAAGCCCATGGATGGGCATGAAATGAATTGGTGCAGAGAAGCCAAGGGTATTGGATATGAATGCTAGTCTTTGCTGCACAATTTCCAACATAAGGATGAATCCATGTGGATGAGGTTTTTGACTCTGAGCTGCAAACAAAGGAAAAGGTAAAGTGTGAATGAGCGTGCAGTGAGCAGGATGTTTTAACAAGTGTGTGAAAGGCCCCAAGAACATGAGTAGCTCTGAAATATACAAGTAAGCTTAGTGAGGGGACTTAGTGTCTTCAACTAAGTCAGTTCTGAGAATCCATTTCTGGGCCCATCATCCATCAACAGTGACTCATTCATCATTTAACAGATATTTACCGAGCATCTAACATGTTCAAGACGCCAGTAGACACCAGGTAAGTAAACATCCAGGAAAAAGCCTCCTGTGGTCTCTGCTCTATGAGAACTTACTTTCCACTATTAGTCTAATAAAAACTGATATTATTACAGTTATAAGTGCTATAAAGGAGAAATACAGGGAGCTAAAATAACATATAATAGAGGCTTGAGTCTAGGATCTGGAAAGACATCTCTGAGGAAGTGATATTTAGGTTGAAATCTTAAGAATGTGTGGGTGTTGAAGTGGGAATGGGGTGTGGTGGGGCAGAGAACAGGGAAACATTCTTGACATAATAATATTCGTCTTATGTCTCTTTGAAGTGGCAATGAACTGTTTAAACTTGAGAAAGGGAATTACTCCCTCCGGAGACAGCATTTGGATTGCTCTCAGTAAGATCATCTTCATTTTGAACCCAAACCTACCTCTCTGAAACTTCTGACCTTTGGTCTTATATTTAGTTCTTGGGACCTTGTAGAACAAGCCAGCTCCCTCTTGTAATAGCAATGGTGTTTTTCAAGTTTTCTCCCCTGCAGGCAAGTTACTCTCTAAGTTTCATATATTCATCTATAATTGGAGATAATTAATAGTATTTATCTCATAAAGTTGATGTGAAGATTATATGAAAGAATCTATATAAAGTACTCGGTTCAATGCCTGGAATGTGCTAAGTTAGCCAAGTGCTCAATACATGTTTACTTTAATCATGATTGTTATTATTTAAGTCATCTGTGTACTTGGCCTTATTATTCAGTTGTATGTTCCTTAAAGGTAGAGACCATGGAAAAAGCATGGATGTGGAATCAGACAAATCTCAGATCAAAGTCTGGCTTTAATATGTACTGCTGCTGCTGCTGCTGCTGCTGCTAAGTCACTCCAGTCATGTCCAACTCTGTGTGACCCCATAGATGCCAGCCCACCAGGTTCCCCCGTCCCTGTGATTCTCCAGACAAGAATACTGGAGTGGGTTGCCATTTCCTTCTCCAATGCATGAAAGTGAAAAGTGAAAGGGAAGTTGCTCAGTCATGTCCGACTCTTAGTGACCTCATGGACTGCAGCCTACCAGGCTCCTCCCTCCATGGGATTTGCCAGCCAAGAGTACTGGAGTGGGGTGCCATCGCCTTACTACAGATATATGACCAGTTCTTATAAAAATGGTAAAAATCATACTATTTGTCATCACTTCTCTAAATTATCGCAAGTAATAAAAGAGATAGTCTAAGGAAAGATTTCAGCACAATACTTGCATTTAGTTAATTGGTTCTCAATCAATATGTGTTTCCTTTCTCCTAATGATCCCACAGTGACTTGCTGAATATGTAATTGTTTACTTATGCATTTATATTTCAACTTCCACCTACTTCCAAAAAGTATTGGTTACAGGTGATAGCTAATAAATACTTGTGAATGAATGGGATGGGTAAGTGATTGACATTTGCCTTCTTAACAAGTTTTCTCATATAGGGGAAAGGAGAAGCTTCGTGTCTTACAGATGAAGACTAGGGGGACTGCGGAAAGCCCATGCAGGTAGTGACACTGGTCTTCTGGGGCCAGGAATCCCGCTAATGCCTCAAGCTACCTGTAATGGAAAGTCCGATCTGCCACCTATCTCACAGATCTGTCCTGAGGATTAATGAGATCACATCTGAAGAACCTTGTGAAGCCTTTGGAGGGAAATTGCGGGTAAAAGTCTCATTCCACTGAATTCACTTGCTGAGAAGAGTTCTGAATAACAAAGCTGTGATTAAGTTGTCATAGATGGATTTTTTTCTTGTTGATATTCAGTTATAGTCACTTTTAGACACTGAGTTCACCTGTGGAAGGTTCTTTCTCAGGTCCCCTGTACTTAGCAGTCACCCTAGAATTGTCTCAAAGACTGTGGAGGATTGTCCATAATCACCTGGGTGTTTGTTAAAAATACAATTTCCTGGGCTTCAACTTCAGAACCCCAAATGTGCACATCTCCAGGAAGCACCATTTATATGCAACACAATGTTAATGGTGCCCCCTGGTGTTGTTCAATGAGGCAGCAGGGCTTACCTCTGACTCACTGAAAGAGGATTTTTTAACATTTTTAACAAGCGCTTCAGGCTCATTATCATTGAGAACCACTGTCAACATTCAAAAAAGTGTGGCTGTTACTTCCTTTATTGGTTGGGGAGATGGGAGTATGCTAGGGGAGAGGGGAACAGAGCTGAGTGATAATGAGCTCTTCACACTTTCACCCCATCACTAAGTAATAATAAACCAATTAGGAAAATCATAGCTCACATGCATTGTGTCAGTTTACTAATGTCAGGCAAGGGCCAAGACACTGTAGACATTTTCTCATTTCAGGCTTACAATAACTTCATGAGATCAGTATTATTATCTCCATTTAATAAATGAGTAAAATGAGGTTTGAGAATGTAGTTCTGGTATATAATAAATATTCAAGAAATGTAACTATTATTATAAGTCTATCTGCAAATATATTTTTAAAGATATAGATCCCACTGTTTTAACATCCAGATAAAAAATGTCCCATTAACAATGATTGGGAAATGGGCACTGGGATGAGCTTGGTTGGGATTTTTTAGTGTAGTTTGGAGGTGTTGGGCACCTATGGAGAGGAAAATAAAAACTTAACTTTAGCTGGCCAACCTTTTCTTTTTACCCAAGACTAGAGGAGGAAACTTCTACATTATATCCAAAACTTGGCAGGTGTATAGTGTTTGTCTGGTTGTTTAGTTGTGGAGTTGTGTCTGACTCTTTTGCAACCCCATGGACTGTAGCCATCCAGGCTATTCTTCCATAGGATTTCCTAGTATTTGTCTACATATGACAGATAATAAGTTGTGGGTTCTATTAGAAAATACATTTTAGTAAGCTCACAAGTGGGCTTTTGGAATATAATCTGTTTCATAAATTGTGAACTATGAAAAGGCTTGTTCTATAAGGGTCCTTTTCAGTATGCAAACCAGAGGCTATAAACATTGCTTAATATTCTAGGGGTAGGGGTGAGGGGGAAAGCATTTAAAGAATTAGAGTTTCATTTACAATTCAGTTATGGCAGAGATCACCAAAAAATCTACCAAATACATTCTCCTCTTCTTCAGGGATCTAAACCTGACTGTATTTTCTGGTTTCTTTTGTGATAAGATGTGGTTATGTGATGTAGAATTTGAGAGGAGATGATAAATAAGTACCACTTTCAAGTCTAGCCCACCAATCTTCCACTCCTGCCCTTCCTGATCTTTCTTCCTTCTGGCTAACTGGAGTGATGATGCCCAAAGGCAACTTGCAAGCTGTATGTCAAAGATACAGAGCTGTTAGCCTGGATCCCTGAAAGCCTGTGTGGAGCAAGTCGCGTCTGATCTGGGTTCCTTCCCCGGGCTATTGTACATGCTCACTCAGTTGTGTCCAACTCTTTGCGATCCCATGGCTGTAGCCTGCCAGGCTCCTCTGTCCATGGGAATTTTCCAGGGAAAATACTGGAGTGGGATGTCATTTCCTACTCAAGGGCTGTTATATGAGAGAAGATAAACTTTCTTCAAAATCCTCTGAATTTGAAGTATCTATTTGTTACTGTGACTTACTGTTATCTAACAAATACATCCATGATAAACATTAATCTTTGATTTCTATGATTTTATTTGCAGAAAATCTTGATTTTTTTGGTCATTGTTAAAGATCTCTAGTTTTAACCAATGGGGACTCTTACTGGGAACAGATAGTTAAAAAAAATTAAGTGAGGACTTCCCAGGTGGTCCAGTAGCTAAGAATCCACCTGCCAGTGAAGGGGATAGGGCTTTGATCTCTGGTCTGGGAAAATCCCACATGTCTCAGAGAAACTGAGCCCGCAAGCCACAGTCTGTGAGCTCTGGAGCCCCTGCTCCACAACAAGAGAAATCACTGCAATGAGAAGCCCACACACTGCAACTGGAGAGTAGCCCCTGACTTGCTGCTACTAGAGAAGGCCAAGCGCAACAACAAAGACTCAGCACAGTCAAAAATAAATGAATATATTAATTAAAATAAGTGGAATTTTATGAGCAAATAAGGGTTGGTCTTCCTCTTGGCAATTTCAGTACAAGCAATATTCGACTTGAGATCAGTGCCATTACCTTAGGCTGTTTAATGTGCAAAAAAATAGCCAAATTATTTGTAAATACATTTTCAATTTGTGATTATACCTTACTCAACTTTCCATCAACAATTAACTGAGTAAGTACTAAATGCCAGGCAAGGGCCCGAAGAAACACTAGAAAATATGGAGTTTATTCAAGATTATGTATTTAAGTCAACACTTAGTGGGGACAATATAGATAGAACTAGAGATTCAAATACAAATAAGATATTCTCTTAAGAAGTTGAGGAACATCTTCTCTGATAAATGACCATTATGACTTCATAAATGGCTCACTTTTTAAAGACACTTGGCTTTTAAAATTTTATTTATGTATTATTTTTGGTGGCTGGGCTGGGTCTTTGCTGCTCTGTGGGCTTTTCTCTAGTTGCGGAGAGTGGCGGCTACTCTAGTTATGGTGTGCAGGCTTCCTGTTGCAGTGGCTTCTTTTGCTGTGGAACACGGGCTTTACGGCATATTGGGTCGGCAGTTGTGCCTCTCATACTCTAGAGTATAGGCTTAGTAGTTGTGGTACACAGGCTTAGTTGTTCTGTAGCATGTGGGATCTTCTGGGATCAGGGATTGAACCTGTGCCTTCTGCATTGGCAGGTGGATTCTTTACCATTATGCCACCAGGGGAGCCCAATGGTTCCCTTTTTAAAAGGAAGATTTCCTTGTGTTTTAGCCAGCATTGACTATTTGCTAATATACTAGGTTTATAGAAGCTATTAGGACACTGACAAGATTGTTAATTCAGAAAAGCAAGAATTTTGGTTTTATTCATTGCTCAATAATATTTGTTGACTGTTGAGTGATGGAAAGGAGTACAATGGGCCATCTAGCCTGGTAACTCATCTGATACTTGTATTTTGTTTAGTACATCCCTGCCCACTGATATTTTGGTCTTTTTTAATATCTCTGGAGAAGGAAACATTTCCACCTCCTGAAGCATACCTAATTTTGAACAGACCTTATGTTAAAAAGTTCTTTGCAAAGAAATGAGAGAATGGTAATGGATGGTTTTGAAAGAAAAGATTATGGATTCTAATAATTTTCAGTCCTTGCATCATTTTCTTTAATAAATGTTTCCTGACTACTGTTCTAGGCATTGTGATTCAGATTGTGACAAAAGAAGCAGGTGAATGATTTCATTCTTTCAGAGGAATTTTATTCAAATTAGGGAGAGAAGCTATGTGCTCCAGGCATATTTCTGCCTCAGGACATTTGCTGTTTCCTCTGCCTGAGATCTCCTTCCCCAGATACAGTATGGTTCAGTCCCTTGCCTCTTCAGGTTCAGTCCCTTGCCTCTTTTTTTAGAATTAGTTAATTCGTTTATTTTTGGCTGTGCTGGGTTTTCATTCTGCATTTGGGTCTTCTCTAGTTGCAGTGAGCCACGGTTACTTTTCCTTGTGGTGCTTGGGCTTCTCTCTGCGCTGGCTTGTCTTGTTGGGGAGCACAGACTCTAGGTACTCGGGCTTCAGTAGCTGCAGTATGTAGGCTCAGTAGTTGTGACTTGCAGAACCTAGAATGTGGGCTCAGTAGTTGAGACGCACAGGCTTAGTTGCTTTGAGACATGTGGAATCTTCCTGGACCTGGGATCAAAATCGTGTCCCTTGGATTTGCAGGTAGATTCTTAACCTCTGGCCCACCAGGGAATTCTCTTTAATTCTTAAATACTTTTCTTTTATGTCACCTTCTCAGTTGGGCTTTTGCTAACTACTTTGTTTAAAACTGAATAACTACCCATTCTTCCAACAATCCAACACTCTATTTTCCTTTTCTTTCTTATTTTTCTCCATAGCACTTATTTGACATGCCATAATTTTTTTTTCAGGATTCTTTTGATGCAGACCATTTAAAAAGTCTTTATTGAGTTTGTTACAACACGCTTCCATTTTATGTTTTGGGTTTTTGTCCACAAGGCATGTGAGACCTTAGCTCCCTGACCAGGGATTGAACCCTCACTCCCTGCAATGGAAGGTGAAGTTTTAATCACTGGACAGCCAGGGAAGTTCTGACATGCCATAAATGTTAAAATATTTTTCTCAGTTGTCTCCCTCCATTAGAATGTAAGCTTCATAATGATGGGGACTTTTGCCTGTTTTGGTAACTCTTGACAAATGGTAATCATTCAGTAAGTGTTTATTGAATATTGTAGAAGGAATATGTCCATGGACATACAAACACAACAGTCTAAAGATGTATATAATTACTATCAAATAAATAGTACAAATTACTATCAAATAAATAGTAGTGGGTAGGTATAACTTCTCTTTCATCAAGTAAAAATGCTCATTCCTGAGATGATTCTTAGGCTTTTAAAAAAGAAAGTCAATCTTATCATATAACAACTTATTTTTATAACCATTATGACAACATACTGGTTCTTATTAAAAATATTTTGTATTATGAATGGGTTCATATATATAATTTAGAAAACATAGTAAGTTATAAAGGAGAAAGTCCATAAAATCCATAGCTTCAATATTGAGAGACAACTACTCTTTTTAACATTTTGATATATAGGTTTCCTCCTACTATCTGAAAATGGAGCATTCCTATGAAAACTTTCATATGCCAAGTGGCATAAAGTGAACAAGCAATTATCTTAGAATACATCTTGCTAATCAATGGACAAGATAAATCAAGGTAAAAACATAGATGTTCACAGGCACAGCTCAAAGCTATAGCAGCTTGATGCTGAGATGCTAAGTGTGGTTCCCAGGGAAGGAGCTTGGTAGTGCCTTTCTTTCTGTCCAGCATGTACTGACATTATAACAGCTCCTGCAAAACAAATTCTGAACTCGGTTTTTGCTTTTTGCCATTTTTCATGAAAGTGAAAATCCTTCTTGAATTTCTTTTGGTTAGCAAAAACAGGGACTAGTATAAGTCTTTTGTAAAAGCAAAGTGCAGTAAAGGAAATTCTGGGAAATTGGGAGATACCTATAGTTACTTCTAGTCTTTCTTTTGTTTACTTTTTACAAAAAATAATGGTATTATCTGTGTTCTGTATCTTGCATTTTAGGAATATAACACTTCCAATAGCTCCATCATATTCTATTACATTAAAGTCTCAAAATGTATTATACCCTTTTCTTATTCTTTGGACATTTTTGTAGTTTCTAACAGTTTATAAGTATATATAATATAGTAATGAAGATACTTATAAATAAATATTTTCTGAGATTGAATATCTTCTCACAGCAAATTTCTAAAATGGGAATTACTGATTAAAGGTCTGCAGTTTTTCTTGGCTTTTATTTTTTGCTATGAAAATTTCAATAGAACAGAAAAATAGAAAGAAGAACATAACAAACTCCTATTTTTAATAATTTTATCATGTTTAATCAAGTTTTATGGTTCTTAACATTTTGCCATATTTGCTTCACATATTTTTAAGACAGTTTAAAAAAATCTCTAACAGATAACTTTTTTAAAAGGTTATTTAAAAATCATAGCCATTTGCAGCGACATGGATGGACGTGGTGGGCATTATGCCAAGTGATATAAGTCAGATAGAGAAAGACAAATACTGTATGATATAACATATGTGGAGTCTAAAAAAATACAACAAACTAGTACACATAACAAAAAGGAAGTGGGCTCACAGCTATAGGGGATGAACTAGTGGTTACCAGTGGGGAGAGGTAAGTGGGAGGGATAAGCAAGGGGTAGTGGACTAAGAGGGACAAACTATTATGTATAAAATAAGCTACAAAAAAAATAAAATAAGCTACAAGGATATATTGTACAACATGGGGAATATAGCCATGTTTTATAATCACTGTAAGTGGAGTATAACCTTTAAAATTGTGAATCACTGTATTGTACACCTGTAACATATAATATTGTGATATCAGCTATACTTCAATAAAAATCATAGCCAAATTATAATATTCACACACAAAAAGACATAATAATTCCTTAATATCATGTTTAACCTTTCCTAATTGTCTCAAAACATCTTTTTCCAGTTGATGTGGTTGAAAGAGGATTCAAATAAGGTGTGCGCATAAATTTGGTTGTTATGTCTCTTTTTAACTTTTCATGCTTTTCTCTTTTCCCCTCATGCCATTTTTTAAAACTGAAGTATAGTTGATTTACAGTGTTAATTTCTGTTGTACAGCATCCCTCATGCCATTTATTTGCTGAAGAAATAGAGAACTGGTCACATAGACTGCATTCTTATGTTGTTTAATACATCGTTTTATCCATTATGTCCCCTGTAACTCTGGAGCAGTGGTTCTCTGACTTTAGCGTGCATTGGAATCACCTGGAGTGCTTGTGAAAACACACACTGCTGGTCACTCCCCTAGAATTTTTGGATCAGTATATCAGTGGGCATGAGAATTAGCATTTCTAACATGGTTTCAGATGCTGCTGATGCTGCTGATCCAGGCACCATACTTTGAGAACCACTGCTTTAAGGGTAGAATAGTTCCCTTTAAAAGAATGGTTAGGTCTTCCTTGGTGGTAGAATGGATAGGAATCTGCCTGCCAATGCAGTGGACATGGGTTTGTTCCCTGGTTCAGAAAGATCCCACATGCTGTGGAGCAACTAAGCCCATGAGGCACAACTGCTGAGACCACACTCTAGAGCCCAAGAGCTGCAACTACTAAAGCCGGTAGGCCTAGATCTCATACTCCACAACAAGAGAAGCAACCACGATGAGAAGCCCACCCGCTGTAATGAAGAGTAGCCCCCTCTCCCTGCACTCCGCAAGGAAGATCCGCCCAACCAAAAAAAAGAAAAAAACCCCAAACTAGATTCACAACTTTAAAAAAGTGTGCATATTCAGTAGTGCACATCAGGGTGAGCATAGTTAATAATATTATATTGTATCTTTGAAAGTCGCTAAGGGAATAGATCCTAAAGGTTCCCAGGACAAGAAAAATTTGTATAGTCCATAGGGATTTGATTTAGGTCATACCTGAACTGTCTAGTGGTGTTGCCCACTTTCTTCAATTTAAGTCTGAATTTGGCAATAAAGAGTTCATGATCTGAGCCACAGTCAGCTCCTGGTCTTGTCTTTGTTGACTGTATAGAGCTTCTCCATCTTTGGCTGCAAAGAATATAATCAATCTGATTTCAGTGTTGACCATCTGGTGCTGTCCATGTGTAGAGTCTTCTCTTGTGTTGTTGGAAGAGGGTGTTTGCTATGACCAGTGCATTTTCTTGGCAAAACTCTATTATTCTTTGCCCTGCTTCATTCCACATTCCAAGGCCAAATTTGCCTGTTACTCCAGGTGTTTCTTGACTTCCTACTTTTGCATTCCAGTCCCCTATAATGAAAAGGACATCTTTTTTGGGTATTAATTCTAAAAGATCTTGTAGATCTTCATAAAGCCGTTCAACTTCAGCTTCTTCAGCATTACTGGTTGGGGCATAGATTTGGATAATTGTGATATTGAATGGTTTGCCTTGGAGATGAACAGAGATCATTCTGTNTATAATTAAAAGGACATCTTTTTGGCTGTTAGTTCTAAAAGGTCTTGTAGGTCTTCATAAAACCGTTCAACTTCAGTTTCTTCAGCGTTACTGGTTGGGGCATAGACTTGGATAACTGTGATATTGAATGGTTTGCCTTGGAGATGAACAGAGATCATTCTGTTGTTTTTGAGATTGCATCCAAGTACTGCATTTTGGACTCTTTTGTTGACCATGATGGCTACTCCATTTCTTCTGAGGGATTCCTGCCTGCAGTAGTAGATATAATAGTCATCTGAGTTAAATTCACCCATTCCAGTCCATTTTAGTTCGCTGAATTCTAGAATGTCAACGTTCACCCTTGCCATCTCGTTTGACCACTTCCAATTTGCCTTGATCCATGGACCTGACATTCCAGGTTCCTATGCAATATTGCTCTTTACAGCATCGGATCTTGCTTCTATCACCAGTCACATCCACAGCTGGGTATTGTTTTTGCTTTGGCTCCATCCCTTCATTCTTTCTGGAGTTATTTCTCCACTGATCTCCAGTAGCATATTGGGCACCTAATGACCTGGGGAGTTTCTCTTTTGGTATCCTATCATTTTGCCTTTTCATATTGTTCATGGGGTTCTCAAGGCAAGAATACTGAAGTGGCTTGCCATTCCCTTCTCCAGTGGACCACATTCTGTCAGACCTCTCCACCATGACCCACCCGTCTTGGGTTGCCCCGCGGGCATGGCTTGGTTTCATTGAGTTAGACAAGGGTGTGGTCCTAGTGTGATTAGATTGACTAGTTTTCTGTGAGTATGGTTTCCCCAGCTGTAGGACATTTAATTTCCCAGGTAATCCCTCCAGCAGTAAAGAATATGCCTGCAATACAGGAGCCGCAGGAGATGCAGGTTTGATTCCTGGGTCGGGAAGAGCCCTTGGAGAAGGAAATGGCAACCCGCTCCAGTGTTCTTGCCCGGAGAATCCCATGGACAGAGGAGCCTGGTGGGCTGCAGTCCAGAGGGTCGCAAAGATTTGGACAGGATTGAGCATGCACGCATGGACACGCAGGGGAGATTTAAACCTTACTGGTCACCAGACCCCCACCCCCACCCCCCCTAGGGAGTCTAACTTAATGGACTGGCATAACTTGATTGTGCCTGGGTGTCTCCTGGGCTTGCACACTTGAAAACTTCCCAGAGTTCCAAGTGCAGCCCTGCCTGAGATCCACTATGTTGGTGCCTACAATAAAAGTTCTCTGTGGTCACAATCACTCTTTCAAATCCCACAGGGAGGCTGGCGTTGGAGACCCTCTCAGCATCTGTCCGTTTCTCCTCAGTGTTGGGGTTGGATGGCTGTTTCCCCACTGAAGAACAGATGCTCTTGCTGGCTTGCATTTAGGCTTGAGACACGAAACACATATCTTTGAATCCAAGGATCACACTTGGGCGGCGGCACCGGGGTGAGATACTCACCTTGGGAGGGGTATGTGGGCATGAAGGCTCATCCATGTACATGGACACGCCTGCCGTTTCACCCCTCTCTCCTCCCACCTCCTTTAATTTCTGTTCCATCTTTCGATTGCAACGTGATGGTCACTTCCTCCAGGAAACCTTCCCTGACCACTTACAAGATAGGCAGGTTCCTTCTGTTACTTGCTTTCAAAGGACGGTGCTCTCTTCTGAGCCCACTCGGCAATTGTGCACGCCAGCAGGTGAGGCTGGGCTTCATGTCTGTCGCCCCCTCCTGGACTGGAGGCTCGCTGCAGTCCTCGGTATTTCCAAGGCATATCGCAGAGGCTGGGTACACACTGCAATAGATGGGTGAATAAATGAGTGACTGAATGAATAAATGCAATTCCACATACCCAGACGGTTGAGGAGCCACAGTTGGGGGAAGGGTTCTTCTTTCTACACAGCTTCTAGGAAGACAGGGCTTATCCAATTACCATGAGGTATTCGGTCAACCTGTGGTGTGCAGTGAGGCATAGCTGTGTTTCTTAGGTCTATAATTTTCCAGTAATTAGACTTTCAGGCACATAGGTCTAGTGGTTTGAATATGATTCACTTATATCTCTGTTGCTACAGAAACTGCATACGTAAGCCCTTGAAAAACCTGCTTTAATCGTGTTGGGCTACTTGAATGTGTGCTATTTAGGTAACTCGCAATCTACTTTCAGGACAATATAATTACATGGCTGGGCTATTTTTAATTTCATGGGGCAGTGTTTCTCAAGCCTCAATCGTTTCAATGCCACCTTTTTCATTTTTGCCCTAGGTGTATACCACCTCTATGGTGTCATGAATTCAGTGTTTTTCTTTAAATTTACTCGTTTAAAAGTGTGATTAAAGGTACTCATTTAAGAAAATCAGTAAATGTAGCTCAAAAGGAAAATTTATATGAGCACAGTAAACAGAAAACCAGTTATCACTTTCCTCAAATGGCAGATAAGCATAAAATAACCCCAACCCCCCCCATAAGCAATAAAACAGTTATTACATATTAACTGGATACTGTTGCCTGCAGGCTCTGAGCCGGAAGCCTGCTCTTTCTTTGTTATGGAAGGAAATTAGCAAGTTTGGGAGAAGTTGTTAGAGACAGGTGGACAGCATCAGATGGACATTTTCTCCTGGGTGTAATTAGAAGGGTTGAAAGAGACTTGGAAAGAATGATTTTCTCACGTTGTGATTCCACACAGATTTAGCATCTCATTCAAATTATAGGGTATTGTTTTATCATGTAGACTCATTTGTACAAATTCATAGCTTGCTCTTATAAAGGCAATAGCTTCAGCAACAAGTTTGTCATAACTGATTTTGTTTTTCTCCAGGTCTTTCTTACAACCTTACCAAGCTTGAGATTGGGTGGATCTTAAGGTGCTTTGTTCTGCCTGGACAGTAAAATTAAGAACCACTGACAGATACAGAGACAAGACTTGTGGTTGCCAAGTCTTGGGGGCAGGGTGGAGGAGCGATGAACTGGGATCAGCAGATGCAAACCGTTATGCGTAGAGTGGATAAACAACAAGGTCCTACTGTATAGCAGAGGGAGCTACAGTCAACATCCTCTGATAAACCATAACAGAAAGGAATATTAAAAATGTATACATGTGCATAACTAAATCACTTTGCTGCACAGCAGCATTGAACATGACATTGTAATCAAGTATGCTTCAATTTTTTAAAAAAGAACCACTGATAAATCACAAGTACCTTGGAGGTATAACTGACCAGGGTTGGAACCTTACTGCCTGTTTGCTCTGTGACCTTTGGCAAAGTACTTCACTTCTCTGGGCTTCAGTTTTCTTAGCTGTGAAATGTAAATGATGGTATCAGCCTCTAAGTGTTGGTGTGAAAGCTTATAGTGTGTGAACGCCCCTCTGGAGCAGGAGAGGAGTCTGTTGCTTGTAGTTATGTTTGATCCCGTATGCCCCGAGAGAGCAGGATAGTACCTGTTTTATTCACTGGCACAGCACCAATGCCTGGCACCTGGCTGATGATCAGGAAATAGCCTCATGCTTGACCGGATTCAGAGGTGCAAAGGGAGGAGATGCAATGCTCTGGAAAGCCTTCTTCCATTAGACAAGTCACTCAACGTTGAGATTGCCTTGAGGGGGCAGAATGGCCCTTGAGATTCCCGGGGCAGGGGCTGTGCTGGGCAGTCAATAGGAAGAGCTTCCACCTGTTTGTTACAAGGACAGTGCAAAGAAAAGACTTCAGATGTGTGACCACAAATCATCCGGACTAGGACCCAAGGGCCTCATTTTACAGAGGGGGAAACTGAGGCCTGGAGAGAGATGGTCACTTGTTTGACTGAGGTCATGCAGACTGTTGGAAGCAGGGTGGAAGCCGCAGCTCACATCTGTCTCCTGAGGTCCACTCGGCTCAGAGCTCTGTCCCTGACGTCCTGTCTTGTCCTTAAGCTGTTGCCACGTAATGATGAGCTTGCTAGTCTGCATTCCTTGAGCTTTGCAAAGCCTCTGGTCTCTTTGCTCCTCTGGGAGGAAACCCATATTCTCCACTGGCACCTGCAGAAAGCGAGGCATGCTGGGAGTCTCCACGAGTGCACATGTCATTCTGCTTGGCCCAGCTGTGGTCCAGGGGTGTCAGCGAGCTCCCACCAGGGAATGGCCAGGCCAAGCTGTCTCCAGAAAAACACTGCCTGTTGTCTTGCTGCCCAGGTCCATTGTTGGACTTAAAAAATGTTTATTCTTTAATATTATGCAACATCTACTGTGAATATGGGAAAGGAAAAAAGATGTCAGGAAGCTAAAGAAGGCTGCAATTCCATGACCCAGAGATGAAGAAATGAAGTCGTTCACTTGTGTTCGACTCTTTGCGACCCCATGGATTGTAGCCTACCAGGGTCCTTTGTCCATGGGATTTTCCAGGCAAGAATACTGGAGTGGGTTGCCATTTCCTTCTCCAGGAGATCTTCCCGACCCAGAGATAACCACTGCTAATATTTTGGCTTTGCTGACAAAGGTCCATATAGTCAAAACTATGGTTTTTCCAGGAGTCATGTGTGGATGTGAGAGTTGGACCAAAAGAAGGTTGAGCACTGAAGAACTGATGCTTTCGAATTGTGATGTTAGAAAAGACTCTAAAGAGTCCGTTGGACTGCAAGGAGAGAAAACCAGTCAACTCTAAAAGAAATCAACCCTGAATATTCATTGGAAGGACTGATTCTGAAGCTGAAGCTCCAGTATTTGACCATCGGATGCGAAGAACTGACTCATTGGAAAAGACCCTGATACTGGGAAAGATTGAAGGCAGGAGGAGAAGGGGATGACAGAGGATGAGATGGTGGGATGGCATCACTGACTCAATGGATGTGAGTTTGAGCCAGCTCCGGGAGTTGGTGATGGACAGGGAGGCCTGGCGTGCTGCAGTCCATAGGGTCGCAAAGAGTCGGACACGACTTAGTGACTGATCAACAATGCACAGAGCTTTATATCTGCATTTTTTCACTTATCATTGTTATGACCATTTTCATATGTTACTACCTATTTTTCTTCCTTCCTAGAGCATCAAGTTTATTCATGAATGTGGGAAAATGATTTTTATATTAAATTAATTTTTATTTTTTTAGTTTGTTTTGCTTTACAATACTGTATTCGTTTTGCTACACATCGACATGGATCAGCCACGAGTGTACATGAACTCCCAATCCCGACCCCCACCTCCCCTCTCCCGCCCCACACCCCTCTCTGGATTATCCCCGTGCATCAGTCCCAAGCATCCAGCATCCTGCATCAAACCTGGACTGGCGATTCGTTTCACTCATGATATCACACATGTTACACTGCCACTCTGCCAACCCATCCCACCCTCTCCCTGTCCTACAGAGTCCAAAAGGCCCTTCTATACATCTGTGTCTCTTTTGCTGTCTTGCGTACAGGTTTATCATTACCATCATTCTAAATTCCATATATATGTGTAAGTATACTGTATTGGTGTTTTTCTTTCTGGCTTACTTCACTCTGTATTTTTATATTAAAATTAACGTGGGCATATTTTGAAGTGGAAGGCAACATGTGCTGGAATTTTGGCTTAGGCCATGAGGCTTTGCGGCTTAACCTCTACCTTAGACCCTCAAAGCTATACATTCACTCTTCCTTGCCATTTGGTTGGTAGGTCTGAGAAGTATCAGTCTACCATTTTTATATAATATTCACCAAGCATCATTTACCTAATAGATGTTTACATATTATATAAAATATATACTTGATCTATACTTACATATATTTATATTATATTTTTATATGCAATATACTCAATATGCCCTGGTGGCTCAGACAGTAAAGAATCTTCCTGCAATGTAGGAGACCCAAGTTTGATCCCTGGGTTGGGAAGATCCCCTGGAAGAGGGATTGACTACCTACTGTAGTATTCTCACCTGGAGAATTCCAATGGACAGAGGAGCCTGGTAGGCTACAGTCCATGGGGTCACAGAGAGTCAGACATGACTGAACGACTAACACTTTCACTACTTTTTCAACACATGTAAAATAGTTTTGTTGAGATATAATTCATGCACCACACAATTCAACCGAAGTGTTTATTTCCGTAATTTTTTCAGTGTGTTCACAAAATTTTGCAACTATTACTAGAGTCAATCCTAGAACACATTCATTGCCTCAAAAAGAAGCATACTGTGCATTTGCTTCCATTTTCCATCTCACTCCAGTTCCTGACAACCAGTGATCTACTTTCTGTCTCTAGATTGCCTTTTGATTTCATATCAATGGAATCATTCACTACGTGGCGCTTTGTATCTGGCTTTCACTCAGCATAATGCTTCCAAGGTTCATCCTCATTGTGGCAGGTGTTATCAGTACTTCATTTTCTTTTTATGGCTGAACGATTGCTCACTGTATGGAGGGACCACATTTTGTTGATTCTACTTTTTGGATGACAAGTGCGGCTGTGAACATTTGTGTCTAAATGTTTGTGTGGACATAACCTTTTCATTTCTCTTGGATGCGTACCTAGGAGTGGAATTGCTGGCTCCTATGGTAACCCCGTTTCTCCTTTTTGAGACCTGAAGAATATTTTTCCAAAGCAGTTGCATCATTTTATGTTCCCATCAGCAGGGTGTGAAGGTTCCTTTTTCTCCACACCCTCTGCAACACTTATTAACAGTCGCCCTAGTGGGTGTGAAGTGGTGTTTCACTGTGGTTTGTGTTTCCCCAGTGACTAACGTTGTTGATCTTCTTCTTCTCTGCTTATTGGCCATGTCTATGCCTTATTTGAAGAAATGTCTATTTAAATCACTTGCCCATCTTTAAATTAGGTGATTTGTCCTTTTATGTTGAGTTATAAAAGTTGTTTTAATATTCTAGGTACAAGTCTCTTATCAGATACATGATTTGCAAATATTTTTTTCCATTGTGTAGGCTGTCTTCACTTTCTTGATGCTATCCTTTGAAGAACGAAAGTTTTTAAATTTTTATGAAGCTTTGAGAAGATTTTCTAGACATGATTTTATTTGATTCAATGTTTCATATGAGTATGCTACAATTTGTTTAACTAACACTGACTGTTGAAGTCTCGCATTGCTGCTGTTCATGTCCATCCGGCTGGTGATGCCATCCAGCTATCTTGTCCTTTCTTGTCCCTTCTCTTTGAATGCAGGAGGAGAAGGTTGAGAGGATGAGATGGTTGGATGGCATCACCAACTCAATGGACGAGAGTCTGAGCAAGCTCTGGGAGTTGGTGATGGACTGGCAGGGAAGCCTGGCGTGCTGAGTTCATGGGGTCACAAAGAGTCAGACACCACTGAGCGACTGAACTGAACTGAACACTGACTGCTGAAGTCTTGAATTGTTTTCCACTTCTTCGCCACTCTTGATCATGTTTAGCTGTATGTGTCTGGAAAAGGAGGCTCTGAGCACAATGCTGATACCCTTCTTAGGACAAAGCCCTGGAAGGGCAACTACTCTGCCTAAGATTAAGAATGCTCATACACCTCTTATCAGATTGCTTTCCAAAAAAGCCATGGAACCCATGTGCCTTTCTCTGCTCACCACTCATCCCTATGGTGCATGTAAGTGCCCAGTCAATGCATCCTCTGGTAATATTATTTACAAAGTAAACTTCTTTAGTGAATTCACTGAATTTTAAGATGTGTGTTTTTTTAGCTGGTCTGAGGAAAAAAATGCTGAGGTTGATCAGAGGCAAGTAAGAAATGGCTAATTAGATTCCCAGACTCTTTCAAGCGATGCAGTTTCCTTACTTTTGTTGTGCAGACCACACCTGTCTGGGATGAGAAAGCATCTTCTTTGTGAAGTTCTTTGGGAAGGCCGCTTCAGTGCTGGGGGCAAGAAATGGCAGCTCTGAGAACGCTTTGCTGGCCGGCAGTGGGCACCCTCCGTTGCCACTCATTGCACATTCTTCTTTGCATCATTATTAATGTACTTCTCCCTTCCTAGAGACAGAAAAAGAATCCGTTCAAGTTAGTCCCAAGTTCCAGTTTGGTGGGGTCTGACCATCCAGGAAATCTGATTATCAGGCAGTTTGGCAGCCTGTGGTTTTTAAACAGTCTTTCAATGATTGATTCATCCAGCAAACATTTCTGGAGCTCCTGTCGTGCACAGCTATCGTACTAGACATTAGGGACAGGGCTATGCATCAGACTTGCGATCTCCTGTTTATAGCCACTCGGAGTTCTGGAACTCTTTCAAAAATCTGATGAAAATGTTGGACCCCGTCCCCACTAAATAAACCTGTGCACCCACACATAGGATGTTATGTGCTAATGGCCTCCGCAAGATCATCAGTGGATTTCCTGGCAGGGGTGGGGGGCGCTGGGCATGGAGCCAAATTCAGAGTCATAGTCATATTCCAGTAAATGAGAGAAAAAAAATGATGCCGTGTCATATCTGTGTCATTATCATTACGTAACACCTTGAAGCCTGAGTCCTGAGCAAGGCTCTCCTTCCTCATACAGCAGGATTTTGTAGCCTTGGCCATCTGAACACTGCTTCCTAGGTGCAATGCTGGTGCTGTTTGAGGTGCTGCAGTTCAGCAGAAAGTTAGACAGACATGGTCCTGGGTTTCATGGAGCCTGCAGTCTGGGGAGGCACTTCTGTCCTCCCCTGACCTGGGCTACCCTGGGGATGTTTGCTGCATCTCAGCAGGGTGTTTGTCCTCTGGCTGTCACTGATAGTGTGTCAGGAAGAAACAACAGTGACAGAGCTGAGGACAGGACATGCAGGTGGCGGTGGTGTCAGGATGCTTGGTTATCATGACGCTTGATGACCTCCGGTCAAGGCGGAGACTGCCTATTGCTGAGTCCAGCCAGGTTCTTTTAGGTGATATCAGAGCCCATTTAGGGTTTTAGGAACCACTGTGCCTCAAATAGTGGAAATGAAGCCTTGTATCTGTGGGCATTAAACAAAGCCAAGAAGCGTGGGCAGCAAGGTCCTCCAGGTCGGGGAGGTCTGCCAGCTACTTTGCGTGCAGTCTTCGTACCACACCGCCACACCACCTAAACCCTGTTAGACCGATGAGGAGTGGCAGGTCCCGCTGCCTGCCTCCCAAAGGAGCGAAGGCAATCGGACGTGGGAAGACACCTTTCTGGGGTGAGTAAGTCACAGGCTTCCCTTGTTGAATTCCAGATGAGCTCTTGGGCCCCCTTTCTTTCACCCCAACATTGCACGAAAGGAGCACAGAAGATCTCTGAAGCAGGAGGCAGGCAACTGCTTCAGAACAGGCAATAGAGCAACACAGAGAGAAATCTTAGTTACGAAGCCTTGATGTCCCGCTGTCCTAAGTGGGACTGTCTGAGAGCAGGCGAACCCGGGAAAATGAAGGAGAGTGTTGACTTAGACCTAGGCCAGTTCCTCAAATGCTCATGGTCCTGTGATCATGTTCTTCTCCTGGGTTGCAGGCTTTGAGCAACCAATGAAAGCTATGGACCCTCTCCCATACGTTATTACTGTAAATAACTTGATGAGGTTTTTGGACCATGGAAACCCAACCATGGGTTGCTAGGTGATTCCTGGAAAGCAAATCTCATGTACAGTCCACTGAGGCAGATGAAATGTACATGTATGATAATTATTGCTATTAAAGAAGGGAAGAATGATACAAATCAGGCAAACTTTTTCTGAAAGGGTAAGATAGTAAATACTGTAGCCTTCGTGAGCCATTCAGTATCTTGCTGCAACTGCTCAGCCTTGTGGCTGTAGCATTAAAGCAGCCAGGGATGATTCATAAATGAATGGGCATGGGTGTGTTCCAATAAAACTTTATTTACAAAAATAGGCAGTGGCCATATTTGGCTATGGGTTACAGTTTTCTGACTTCTGCTAATAATGACAGCCAGTGTTTAGGAACACTCACCATAAGCCAAAATCTGAGTATGTTTTATTATATTATTATTGTTGATCAGTTGCTCAGGTGTGTCTGACTCAGCGACCCCACGGACTGCAGCATGACAAGCTTCCCTGTCCTTCACCACCTCCCGAAGTTTGCTCAAAGTCATGTCCATTGAGTCAGTGATGCCATCCAACCACCTCTTCCTCTGCCACCCCCTTCTCCTGCCCTCAATCTCTCCCATCATAATATTAGAAGAAATTATGGGGCTATTATTATCTCTATTTTACAGATGAGAAATCAGTGTTGTAAGTTGCCCAAGGTCACTTGGCTGATAATTGATGGAGCTAGATTCTGATTTTATTGCTTTGTTCCTAAGATATGCTCACAAAATTCTTTTATGAAGGATAAGAAGAAGGAGATGATGTTAATAGTAGTAATAATAATAATAATAGAAATTTACTGAGAGTCTGCTAGGTGTCAGGTGCTATGCTACTTTATTTGGGTTAAGGTAAGTCATCCATCCCTACCACAACTCTTTGTCACTATTATTACCTCTGAGAGGGAACTGAGCCACAGAGAGGTCAAACCACTTGCTTTAGGTCACACAGCTCATAAGTGGTAGGGCAGGATTCACATTCAGGCTATGCTCTCAATCTTCAGTTGCTGTCTCGAAGCCCTCAGCCTGCAGGAATACCCTCTTTCTCATCTGCGAGGATGTGGGCTCTGACCAATTAGGAGGCAGCCCTGAGTCAAGTCTGGGTGCCACAGCCCCGTCCCCCGCCCCGCCCACTAGCCTGTTGCTACCATGTTAGTTCTTGGATCAGAGGTGTTCCTTGGAGAGAGTCCAGGGTAGCTGGGTTTTCCCAACTGGCCAGGAAGCATTTTGATATTTACAGATCCAGTTCAGTCATCCAGCTGTGTTCCTACAAGGTCTGAAGATGCGTGCCTCGGCAGGAATACGCGGAGGCACACGGAGCAGGAAGCCTGAGTGGTGAGCAGCAACGTCAGGGGCATCTGGGTGCCCGGAGGCCGCGCCAGCTGAAGCGGACCTGCGGTCTGGGGCTCTGAGCATCCCCAGGACCCTCACCCCTCCCTTAGAGGCAGCGGATTGAGTTCTGGGCTTGTCTCTGAGTCAGAGGCCTCTGCAGGAAAATAAACTTTCTGTCCTAAAAGGAGGAGGGAACAGCTCACTTTTTAAAAATAGGAGAGGCAGCCCCGTTGCTATGACGAATTTCTCATGTTTCTCCGTGTTTTTAAAAAATTTTTATTTTTTTAATGACCCACATAAAAAGGTACATACAGCCTTCCTGTAAAATTACATGAAAAAATCTTCATCTTATGCCCAGTTTGAGTACGATTCAAGGGGCTATGGGCCAAGAGAGCTTGTGTTAAGGCCTTTGAAGGTTCTTGGATCTTTGACATTTTGGGGACCCACCTCACACCACTGCTGACCTCAACATGTCTCTACAGATGCCATTATACATATGTGTTTTTAATAAAAAAAAATATCTGAAAGGTGTTAAAAAAGTAATTCATATATATGGAGCTTAGGAAGAATAAATTATTTTTTGTGTTCTTGTGATCTGTGCCCTTCTATTTCTAAACACAAGTGTGGTTGGATAGCAGTTGACTCACCAATGTATTATAGACATTGAATCAAGACACATTAGTTTTGAGTTTGCAGTTGTCTTTTGATGTTCTGAGGTCAATCTGCTTGTGAGTTCAGGTTTCAGATATCTCTGTAGGCCCTCCCCAAGTTTGTAGATCTCAGGTTCTGGGTCTCTAGTATGGGACCACGGAGGTAGGTGCCAGAAGCAACTCTGAGGCCTCACTTTTCCCATATGCAAAATGGGCGTGTTTCAGGAAAAGAAGTGCAGAGAGATAGAGGGAGAGAATGATAAAGCAAATTGGGCAAAATATAAATAATTGGAGACCCTGGGTGAAGGTTTTAGGGAGTTCCCACTTTCCTGCATTTTAAAATGATACCTTGAGCATATATTCAGAACAGACAAAAATTGTAGCCCCAAAACATACATGCACCCCCGTGTTCCAACGTTCACTGCAGTGCTGTATACAGTAGCTAAGACAAGGAAGCAACCCAAATGCCCATCGGCAGGTGAACGGATAAAGATGTGGTACGTATACACGATGGAGTATTACTCAGCCATAAAAAGGGAAACAATGTCATTTGCAGCAACGTGGATGGACCCAGAGATTGTCACAGTAAGTGAAGTAAGTCAGGAAGAGATAGACAAGCCCCCTATGACATCACTTATATAGTGAATCTAAACTGTGACACAAATGAGCTTCTCTATGAAACAGAAACAGACTCACAGGCGTAGGAAACAGACTGTGGTCACCAAGGGTGAGAGGTGTGGGGGAGGGATGGATTGGGGGTTTGCGATTAGCAGGTACCAACTATTCTACAGAGAATGAATAAGCAGCAAGGTCCCACTGTATAACACAGGGAGCCATGTTTAATATCTTGCAATAAGCCGCAGTGAAAAGGAATATATGTATATAACTGAATCACTCTGCACTGCAGAAATTAACACAACTTACTTCAGTAAAATAAAGAGGACTTCCCTAGTGGTCCAGGGGCTAGGACTCTGTTCTCCTAATGCAGGGGGCCTGGGTTCGATCCCTGGTCAGGGAACTAAATCCCACCTGTCTCAACTAAAGAGTTCCCATTCGGCAACGGACACTATAGATCCTGAGTACTGCAATTAAGACCCGGGGCAGCCAAATAAATAAATACATTCATTTTTTAAATGAAATAAAAAGAGAGAGAGAGATGAAGCCTAATCTGCCACCTTGTAACAACAGTTTCTATGGGAATAAACAGTGTCTTTTCAGGCTGTGACGGGTATCACGTCTCTCAGGTACTAGTATTCTTATATCAAGCCTTGGATTTCAGAATCCTATTTAAAAACAACAACAACAAAAGTTAAAAACCTCAACCAAAGCCTTTTCACTCCAAGGAAGGGGAGAAAAACTTTTCCGCCATGTTCAGAATGGTGGCGCAACACTAGAGCTTCTGACGGGGGCAGGGGCAGCTCGACTCTGCCTGTTTCTCACCGGAGGGGTGGGGGGCGCCCCGACCTCCACCTCGAATCTGAGGCCTGGCCGGCTGGGAGCCCTGGTCCTCTCTCAGCCTCCCTGATGCGGCTCCCAGCTGATCACAGCAAAGCTCGTTAAAGCTTGGCTTTGGAGGCCTGGGACGGCGAGCCTGTACTGGTAGCACCTGAGGAAGGAGGAAGAGGCAATTTCCCCAAATCCGTCCAGAGGCCAGATTCTCCCAGCTGCTCTTCCCGGCTCCCCCCGGCCCTGCCCCAGTGTGCTCCATCTTCCTGGAAGGCTGCTTCCTCATACCCTCCTTCTCCCACCCTCCTCCACTTCCTCCCCTCTGCTCACCCCCTCCTCCCTCCTCCAGCCTCTGCAGATGAGCAAACTGAGGCTCAGAGAGGTGAAAGGACTTGCCCACCCAGCTCCCAGTGGTGGAGACAAGGATTTCATCATATCAGGCTAAGTCGCTTTAGTCATGTCCGACTCTGTGCGCCCTGTGGACTGTAGCCCACTAGGCTCCTTTGTCCGTGGGATTCTCCAGGCAAGACTACTGGAGTGGGTGGTCATTCCCTCCTCCAAGGGGATCTTCCCCACCCAGGGATCGAATCCGCGTCTCTTACCTCTCCTGCATTGGCAGGCGGGTTCTTTACCACTAGAGCCACCTGGGAACCCCATCATCAGATTGGATCTGTCTAATCCCAAAGCCTCTGTTCTTAACCACAATTCTGTGGATGGAGAAGGTGACAAGTCCTGGGAGCCAGAAAGTATTCTTAGTGGAAATGTTTGAGTCAGTGGGTTTTTATTATTATTATTATTTATTTTAAATGTAAATTTATTTATTTTAATTGGAGGTTAATTACTTTACAATATTGTATTGGTTTTGCCATACATCAACATGAATCCGCCACAGGTATACACGTGTTCCCCATCCTGAATCCCCCTCCCTCCTCCCTCCCACACCATCCCTCTGGGTTGTCTCAGTGCACCAGCCCCAAGCATCCTGTATCACGCATCGAACCTAGATTGAGTCAGTGGTTTTTAAATTTGAGCCAACCTCAGCATTCACCGGTGGCTTGTTAAGAGCCTGCATTTCAAACAAGTTCCCAGGTAAGGCTGCAGCTGCTGGTCCGGAATCCGCGCTTTGAGAACCACTGGTCTGTCTCAGTGACAAAGCTTTAGATGGTGATGCACGGGGTCCCCCTCACGTGGTGGAAACATCCTCTCCTTTGGACCAGGGGCTGCTGCTCTACTGCTAACTGGTGGGTGATCTTGGGCCAGTGCCTTGCTGTCTCTGGATCCGCTGTCCCCCATCTGTACAGTAAAGATTTGGATGAGCAAGCCTGGTAGAGGGTGGAGGAGGGAGGTTTGGAGTCAGGCTGGGTCTGACTTCTGATTCTAAAAAGCTGTGTGACCTTGAACAAGTGACTTAACCTCTCTGTGTTTCCAACTATTATCTGTGAAAATCATTAAACCAGATCGTTTCTAAGAGTAAATATCACTGATTTAAGGGCTGGGATGGTGGGGAGAGAAGATAAGGTTCTCAGCCTGGTCAGATGGTGAATGACATTCTTCCCTACCTGCACAAGCTTTTGGAGGCCTGAGAAGAGGTAGGTGTCCCTTCTTCCCGCCCTCTCCCTCCTTTGCTCACTCCCCCTTCCTTCTTTTTTCTCTCCCATCTGTCTTTCTTTCCTATGCCTCCTCCTTCCCTTTTTCTCTCTGTTATCTTTTCCCTTCCCCTCCTCTCCCCACCCTCCCTTTCTCTTTACAGGTTATTTCCGGCATTAGCTTCTAATTAGACAGAGTCAGTCCTGTCTCTGTGGTGTGACCTGGGCGCCCTTAGCATAAGGACTTTCCTTCCGTGGGCCTAGAATCCCTTGGACTGCAAGGAGATCCAACCAGTCCATTCTGAAGGAGATCAACCCTGGGATTTCTTTGGAAAGAATGATGCTAAAACTGAAGCTCCAGTACTTTGGGCACCTTATGCGAAGAGTTGACTCATTGGAAAAGACCCTGATGCTGGGAGGGATTGGGGGCAGGAGGAGAAAGGGATGACCGAGGATGAGATGGCTGGATGGCATCACAGACTCAATGGACGTGAATCTGAGTGAACTCCGGGAGTTGGTGATGGACAGGGAGGCCTGGCGTACTGCGATTCATGGGGTCGCAAAGAGTCGGACACGACTGCGCGACTGAACTGAGAATCCTCATCTGTAAAATGGGCGTGCATCACCCCCTGCAGCGTTGTTGGAGGTTCCTGACTTAGCCCGGAGGCAGCACCCGGCACAAGGCGATGCACACAGCGGGCCCTTCAGTTAGTTCTTTAGCTTGGAGGCTAAGGGTGGGGCTTTGGAGCCAGGTGATCTGGCTGGAAGCCCAGCTTTGCCACCTACTAGCTGTGTGGCCTTGGGCTAGTGACTTGACCTCTCTGTGTCCCAATATTCTCATCAGAAAATGGGGGCAAAAATAGTGCTCACTTCAGTCCTTCATGAGGTTTAAGTACCAAGTGCCTAGCACACTGCTTGGCTGTCAGCTATTTGATTATTCACGACTGATGGTGACGTTGCAGGGCTCTGTGCTAAGTGCTGGGAATAGAACAGGAGATGAAACACAGATCCATCCCCAAGAAAGTCCCAGTGCAAGTGAGACACATACTCTCACAAACTAGAACAACTCTGCATCAGTGCTATCCTGGGGGAGCCCAGAGCAGCTCCCCAAGGGGCAAGGAAGTCTTCTAGGAAGTGGCCACAAGCTGAGGCATGAAGAGGGAGCAGGCGACTCAATAATAAACATGTTCATAGGAATTTATAATAAAGTAATTGGACAAGTGTGCAAAGATGTGTTAAAACAACCTAATCACCCAGTTCCAAATACTGTAATGGTTGAATAAACTATGGTACATTGAATGAATGGAATCATTAGCAACTGTTAAAACATGGTAAGGTATATAAACATAAGCACAAACATATATAATCATTAAATGCAAAAGCAGGTTGCAATATGGTACATAGAGATTGGCTGCGTCACTTTACATTTATGTAAAAAAAGTATGTGTGTTCAAATCAACATTTTAAAGATACTTATTTCTGGGGAGCTGGGTTTAGGATGAAAATAGAATTTATATTTAAACAACACGAGGTCTGAACGTAGTTAAAAGTTTGATGTCATTTGTTAGCTTTCTAGAAATGGTACATGAATCTGCATTCAATGATCAGGTTTTTGTTTCCCAAAGGAGCAGATTTCCAGAAAAACATCTATTTCTGCTTTATTGACTATGCCAAAGCCTTTGACTGTGTGGATCACAATAAACTGTGGAAAATTCTGAAAGAGATGGGAATACCAGACCACCTGACCTGCCTCTTGAGAAACCTATATGCAAGTCAAGAAGCAACAGTTAGAACTGGACATGGAACAACAGACTGGTTCCAAATAGGAAAAGGAGTAGGTCAAGGCTGTATATTGTCACCCTGCTTATTTAACTTATATGCAGAGTACATCATGAGAAACCCCGGACTGGAAGAAGCACAAGCTGGAATCAAGATTGGCGGGAGAAATATCAAAACCTCAGATATGCAGATGACACCACCGTTATGGCAGAAGGTGAAGAGGAGCTAAAAAGCCTCTTGATGAAAGTGAAAGAGGAGAGTGAAAAAGTTGGCTTAAAGCTCAACATTTAGAAAACCAAGATTGTGCCATCTGGTCCCTTCACTTCATGGCAAATAGATGGGGAAACAGTGGAAGACTTTATTTTTTTGGGCTCCAAAATCACTACGGATGGTGACTGCAGCCATGAAATTAAAAGACGCTTACTCCTTGGAAGAAAAGTTATGACCAACCTAGATAGTATATTCAAAAGCAGAGACATTACTTTGCCAACTAAGGTCCGTCTAGTCAAGGCTATGGTTTTTTGTGATCAGGTATGGATGTGAAAGTTGGACTGTGAAGAAAGCTGAGCACCAAAGAATTGATGCTTTTGAACTGTGGTGTTGGAGAAGACTCTTGAGAGTCTCTTGGACTGCAAGGAGATCCAACCAGTCTATCCTAAAGGAGATCAGTCCTGGGTGTTCATTGGAAAGACTGATGCTAAAGCTGAAACTCCAGTACTTTGGCCACCTCATGTGAAGAGTTAACTCATTGGAAAAGACCCTGATGCTGGGAGGGATTGGGGGCAGGAGGAGAAGGGGACGACCAAGGATGAGATGGCTGGATGGCATCACCAACTCGATGGTCATGAGTTTGAACTCTGGGAGTTGGTGATGGACAGGGAGGCCTGGCATGCTGCAATTCATGGGGTTGCAAAGAGTCGGACACAACTGAGCGACTGAACTGAACTGACTGAACATTTACTAAAGGATTTCCCCTGGTGGCTTAGTGGTAAAGAATCCGCCTGCTGAGGCAGGAGATGCTGGTTTGATCCCGGGTCAGGAAGATCCGCTGGAGGAGGAAATGGCAACCCACTCTAGTATTCTTGCCTGGAAAATTCCAAGGACAGAGAAGCTTGGTGAGCTACAGTCCATGGGGTGGCAAACAGTCGGACCCAACTTAGCAAGTCAACCACAACAACAACATTTGCTAAAATCCATATTACAGGACATTTAAATTCTTGTTCATTAGATACTGCAAAAAACCTCAATGCTATTTTAATTTACCAAAAAAAAAAAAAAAAAGGAAACAGAAGGTCGTGAGGCCACGGATAGGGGCAGGAAGCAGGAAGGGCATCCAGGTGGAAGGAATCGCATGCACAAAGGCCTGGAGTGGGGGTGATGGGCAGTGGGACGTCAGGCAGCCATGCTCGTGCGTAGTCTGTCTGGAGCTCCGGAGGCTCTTGCTGGGAGCAGACGTGCTTCCCACAGCTGCCCCGGAGCCTGCATGTGCTCCTGGTTTGTGCTCAGATGGTGGGCACCGATCCCAGCTCCCAGAGGGGCGGGTCGTCCCGGGCAGACCTCGCCACCAGCCGCCGCCCGCCTGCCCGCCCGCCACAGGCAGCCTCCCCAGAAGGCCCCCACTCCCTGCAGCTGGCCGCCCCCGCCCTCGGTCAGCCCCGTTTCCTGCCCCTCCCTCTCTCCTCCCTCCAGCTGTTTCTCTGGCAGAGTCCTGTCCCATTCAGCCCCCAGTGAGCAAAGAGGGCAGGACAGACCAGGGGTCTCCCTGGGAGCCTCCGGGGGATGAGGATGTTCCGGGGGTGCCGTGCTCTGGGGTCTCTGGGGGGCCCATGAATGAGGGGGTGAACTGCTTTCTTGGCCGAACGGCCTCAGGCAAAGAACAGTGTGACTTCGAGGAAGAAGTTGGGGATCACGCATCTCCTGTACAACCTCGAGTGACCTGAAGTCACGGAAGACCTGGGAAAGACCAGCCACAAAGGTATCAAGTTTGGCTCTGACACTGATTGCCCAGAGGGGTCGGGTTGCAGGGGTGGGGGTCGTGGGAAACAGTAATAGAGAAGCTCTTTGGCTCTTGGTAAAATGTAATTTTTGTCAAAATGGAAATAGCTCTATTATGATTTTCAGATTTCCAAAGTGATGCATGCCAATTGGAAAAACCCAGCGAGGTCACCATAGTTATAAAAAGCAGTGAACTCTTGTGATTCTCTTCTGTTAATGCTCCGACAAGCCTACAAGGGAGGTGCTTTCATTGTCCACATCTTACAGGTGAAGAAACTGAGACTCAGATTGGGGCAGGCACCAGCTCAACGCTGTGGAGTCGGGTAGCAGGGTGCGGAGCTGAAAGTCTGTATAACCCACCTTCTTAGCTGCTGGAATGTCCTACCTCTCAGCTACAGAGAAGCAAGCGGGGTTCCTAACCCAGAGGTGAACCTTCAGGTGCCTCTCTGTGTCACTCACTGACTCACTGGCCAACCTGTGATGTTTGTGGAGTGCCTACAACGTACCAGCCGCACAGAAGCATCTAAGTGTGGACACACACCTTTTCTGGCAGCTTGTCTGGTGCCCTGCAGTGAAAGTGTTAGTCTCCCAGTCTACTCTTTGCGACCCCATGGACCGTAGCGCCCCAGTCTCCACTGTCCAAGGAATTCTCCAGGCAAGAATACTGGAGTGGGTAGCCATTCCATTCTCCAGGGGGTCTTCCCCACCCAGGGCTCAAACTGGGGTCTCCTGCGTTACAGGCAGATTCTTTACGGTCTGTGTCATCAGAGAAGCCCATGTTTGGTACCCTACCTTGCCCTTAACCAGGGAGCATGAACCTTCATCTGTATTATCTATGTTCCTCCAATATGAGTTTTAAAGGCTGCATGGAGAAGATGGCTTGGGATTTATTCATCATCCCTCCACGTGGTTGCTTCCTTCTCTCTTTTTTTTCATTATTATAAACAGAGCTGCGGCGGCCACTCCTAGTGCATCGTCTCTGCCTGTGTGTCCTGTGGACAGCTTCCCCAAGGTGAAATTGCTGGCTCAAAGATCTGTGTGCTTTTAAGGCTTTCGAGGCTTCTAGCCACATTGCCCTGGAAGGTTGTGCTGGCTTGCACTCTCCTGGCCCAATATTGGGGTGTGATATTCTCACAGCCTCATCTACACTGGTTGTCACCTGTCTCCTAAAATTTCCCTGATGGGAAAGGTGAGAATAGCATCTGGCTGCTTGAGTTTTCATTTGTTCATTCATGCTGAATATCCCTACAATCTTGTTATTCACTTTTGTGACTATCCTGTTCAAGTCCATCCCCTTTTTTTTTTTTTCTTTCTCTCGCTGGCATGTTTATCTTTTTTCTCATTGATGTTTAGGAGTTCTTTGTATATGAAGGATATGAATCCTTTGCCAGTGCTATCTATTGAAAATTCCAATCCCCTCTCTGCTTTCAGACAAGCATGTTTTAAGTAGGTGAGCCATTTGGACCAGTGTTTGGCAAAGTTACAGGCAAATAGCACATCATTATACTCAAGTGCCTGCTGTCAGTCTGATCACTCAGACCTGTGTAGTTCAGAGAGACCAGAGAACAAGTGGCCGTCTCGGGTCTGTCTTCTCTCTCTGCTCAAGTGCCCGGCTCCCAGTTTCCTTTTTGCCACCCCCGACCTCCTCTTCAAGATCAATCTTTCCTGTGGTTCTTGCTGTCGATTTAGACTGAGTTGAATTAGACTCAGGACTTCTCGAAGGGCCATCCTGGGACCATGAGCATCAGTTTTGTTGAGTTAGAATCCCTGAGGATGGAGTGTGGGAGTCTGCATTTTGAACCAGCACCCCCTGACAATCTTGAGAACCGTGGAGCTGGAATCCTTGAACATCCCCTTTGCCCAGGTTTCTGGGTTCTTTGCTGCACACTGAGCTTCTTTTTTTCATTCCTAAGCAAATATCTATGCACTTCTGTGAGTCTACATCTCCTGTGTCAGCAGTAAAAGCCAGGAGGCAATGGTGGAGAAGAAGCGAAACTCAGTCTCATACCACAGAAAGTCAGATCACATTAGCAGTCATCCAGCCGGCGGGCTTTGACATTATTTTAAGCCACAGAACGCTTTCCTCTGATGAAAATACATGGAGAAGTGCACTTTAAAGATAGATAAAAGTGATGTTATTTTAGTGGAGGACTCCAGATGGCAGCTCATTGAACCTCACCGTTACTGCTGAAGGGCCTTTAGGAAACTTCATGGCTCTGGGGGGCAGATTGAAAACTAGAAAATCTACTCCAGATTGTTAAAACACCACGTTTTTAACCATTGTTGAATTTGCTACGTGACCTTAGGCAAGGTATGCCCATTCTCTGGCCCTAAGCATCTTATTTGAAAATAAGGAGGTTGAATGTTGTATTAGTCAGGGTCGCAGTTGCAGTAACAAATAGGCCCAACGTGTACAATGGCTCAAAGCAAACAGACGTTTGTTACAAGTCAGGCATTTGTGAGTGGAGCCTGGTCCTCTTCCAGAGTGATTCAGTGAGCCATCGCACCTGGCTACTATCCCTTAGACATCATCCCCGAGGAAAGAGTGCATGGGGGAGGGATGTTCGCTTCTTAACTGTTTCCTGCCACACACAGGGAACTGGTCGGGGAACCAATCTATTTGCAAAGGAGGCTGTGAAATATAGCTCATGGCTAAGGTGGCTCTTTCCCACCTAGGGCTGTGTACTGTGGAAGGGAGAACGAGTTTCTGTGGATGGCTCACTGTCTCCCCCACAAATACGGTGACCTTTTGGGTCCCTTGCAGTCTCTGGTTCTAAATTCTGAATTTTTGTTAGTTGATCTTAGAGTTAACGCAGTGATGTTGGGCCCACAAATACTTTCCTATCCTCAAGATAATCCCCATCAAATAAACCAAGTAAATGTCCACATTCCAGGCCCCTAAACATGGACTTTCCTGGAATGTGGGCAACTGCCGTTCTCTTTCACTCCTAGAAAAAGGAAACAAAAATAACAATGTTATTGAGCTAAGTGCTTTTACTGAACCAAAGGTTTTTGTATCCACTATCCCATTAAATCTCTCTACAACCCTCATGGAGAAGCTTCATGATTAGCATTCCCATTTATTTTATTTTTACTTATTTTTGTGTGTGTCACTTGTGTTATGTTTTTATATTTTTATTAAAAACATTTTTTTTTGGCCACGCTGCATGGCTTTGGGGGTCTTAGTTCCCTGACCAGGGATCGAGCTTATGCCCCCAACAGTAAAGTACAGAGTTTTAACTACCAGACTGCCAGGGAAGTCATAACACTGTTTTTTTTTTTTTTTCACTGAAGAAAGTGAGGCTCAGGAGGTAAAGGGACTTGCCCAGGGTCACACAGCTCAGAAGCAAAAGAACTGAGATTTGAACTCAGAAAATCTCACGCCTGTCCTGGGGTCCCACTGCGCACTGGAGAACGTGTACAAGGCTGAGTGTGTGCGCGCAGGTGTGTGCGGTGAAGGTCAGAGTTTTCCTCGGGCTGTAGTTCCCCAGGGTGGGGTATAAGAAAGTGGAAGAATCATGGTCCAAAGCCCCAGAGTGGGCCAAGCTTGCTCATTAGAAGGCAGCTGGGTGGGTGTCTTGGGCCAAGGAAGCCCAGCACGACCAAGTACTACAGTCCAGCCGGAAAAAAGAGAGGGGGCGGCACATGAGCACACAGCCTGAGGCCGAGGTGGGTCCTCGATGTCGCTGAGGCCTTGACCTGGCCAGGCACACAGTAGGTGCGTGTGGATGATTTCCTGTGAATAAACCCCAGGGGTCGGTGATGGACAGGGAAGCCTGGTGTGCTGCGGCCCATGGTGTCGCATAGTCAGACACGACTGAGCGGCTGAACTGAGCGGAACTGAACTGAAAGCTCGCGGGGAGTGAAAGCTGCACCTGTGCGAGAACTTAGGCTGGGTCGGGCTCAGTCCCTGTTCTGGAGGTCTTGGGGGAGGGAAGGCAAGCTGGTCACAAGGACTTGTCTTCAGTCACTCAGGCAGAATTTATGAGCTCCTGCTCTCTATCTGGCACTCCCCAAAGCCCTTCCTGCTTTTGTGGAACTTTGGAGGGGCCGGGGGTCGTAGTTATGTTTGCCCCCATGATAGATCCAAGGAAAGTGAGGCCCTGATTGGTTGAGTGACATCCCCAAGGTCCCTTGGTGATATTAGGGACCTGGTGTTGATCTGGCCCCCAGGCCGGGATTCCCTGTGTGGCCCTGGCTGAGGTCTTGGGCCTGGGGTGCAGGTTGGCAGTCACTTTGTGCTGCTTCTGAGTCCCAGGACATGGCGTTTTTCAGGCAAAATTAGGAGACAGGTTAATTTACTCTTTTGGACCTCTATATTTTTGCCACGTTGGCACAAGCATGATAGAGAGAGAGTAGCATTTCTTGCCCCGCTGGGTGGAAGCCAGAGGCCTTGTTAATTCTGTTGCTGCTGTCTGGCTGGCACAGACTCTGCAGCCTCAGGCTCTAGAATTCAGATCTGTCTCTGCCTTTTTACCTCTTGCCTCCTCTGTGCCCTTACCTCTAAGGGAGGGGATACTCTCAGGGCTGTTGGGGGTTAAACACATACGAATATACAGGAGCACTTCCTGGTGAACTTCCCTGGTGGCTCAGATGGTAAAGAATCTGCCTGCAATGCAGGAGACCGTGTTCGATGCCTGGGTCGGGAAGATCCCCTGGAGAAGGAAATGGCTACCCATTCCAGTATTCTTGCCAGGAGAATCCCATACACAACAGAGCTTGGTGGGCAACAGTCTATGGGGTCCCAAAGAGTCGAACATGACTGAGCAACTAACACTTTCAGACAGGAGCACAGAGCACATGGCCAGCTTGATGAAGGCACTTCTATTTTTATTCTTGGGGAAGTGGGTATTGATATTCACCTTTAAATGTCAGGGTTGATGTGAACATCTTGTGCCTTGTGACCCCAGGTTGCCAGGGCAGGAAAGGTCATTTTGGCTAGGCGCCAGGCTTCACGCCTTGCCCTATGGGCTCTGGTGGGTGGGAAGGGGAGTGCTCCACCCACCGTAGACACTCTGGCAACCTTGGAAGTGTCAGCAGCTGAGTCAGCAGGGGGGGGTCAGCTGCTCTTCAGGCATACTGTCAGAATCGGTTCTGCTTTTCTTGGGGGACATGTCTCGGATCCTCTGATCTTAGCCTTGGGATCCCGCTGAGGGCAGCTCTTGTGCAAGGATGTGGGGGCAAAGGGTGATTGGTGCAAGAAACAGCAGCGAGCACGCTCAGTTTTTCCTGCTGGGGGTCATGGGTCAGAGAGACTGGAGGGCTGGGGGGGTGCATCCAGGTAGACCCGGTTCTGCTCCTGGGAACCGGTTACCTCGGGAGCTGGGGCAAGTACATGACCTCTCTGAGTCTCAGTTTCCATTTGTCTCAGAATTTTTTTAAAAGGTTTTTTTGATGTGGATCATTTTCAAAGTCTGTATGGAATTTGTGACAATATTGCTTCTGCTTTATTAGCCACCAGGGAAGTCCTTTTTGGCTCCAAGGCATGTGAGACCTTAGTTTCCCGGTCAGGGAGCGAACCTGCAACTCCCGCATTAGCAGGCAAAGTCTTAGCCACTGGGCCACCAGAGAACGCCCCATCCGAGTTGTTGAGAGAACATCCGCCAAGCTTAGTCAGTGATTTGGGGTGGTGTTTAGGGACAGGGGACATTCAGAACACGCCCATCACTTGTTATTGGGATTTGTTCGAACACTTGTCAGAGTCGATGGTTTCCTGGGTGTGGAATGAATGCAGAGCTCAGATAGTGTCTGAGCCTGCTGCTGCTATAACAACCACTGCAGACTCTGTGGCTTAAAACAATATACATTTATGATCTCAGCTTTCTTGAGCTCAGAAGTCTCAAAAGAGTTTCATCTACACCTTCCCAACCTAGAGCTTATTGCTAAAGTCACTCCCATCAATGCCCACCTGGTACATTCAGTGTGCAAACTCCCACAGGAGCGAAGAGGGCGTAGCTTTGATTGGGGAAATCAGGAAACAGTGTCTGGTGATGGGAGCATATATTTGATTTGGTTCCAAGGATGAGTTGGCCTTGAGTGCCTGGAGGAAAACTTGGCCAGAAATGAAAGATATTTCTGGCTGGGAGAGCGGCATGAGCAGAGGTTTGGAGGTTTGACGTGTGTGGGGTATCTGGTGTGGCGGGTGGAAGCAGGGAGCAACCGGAGGCAGTCTGGATGTTCTGGAGGGCCTCAAAGGTCCCATCCAACTTTCTGGGTGGTCCAGTATCCTCCATTTCACCGGAACAGCATCTTATTGTCCCCTGACCTTGCCCTCCCCAAACTCAGCGCTTAAACTCAAACATTTGGACCATCGAAGATTCCAGACAATCCCAAGATAATTGAGTTTGAAATTCCACTTGGCAGAAGGGTATGTTGGTTTGTGAATTTATCTCCTGGATTGTCTGGCCCAGAAACCAGTTCAGAGGGGAGAATATTTCTCTGCATTGGTGGCTTTCTGGACTGGATGTTGGGTCTCCTCCCCTAAGCTGCCCAGGACTTGCTGATACCTGTAGGCATCGAGCTTGGGACAAACAAGGGCCTTCCTTCAGGGTTAAAGAGTGCTGATTTAGGATGGCAGCTGTGGCTGGCATGGGATGTGTTTCCTGGGGGAGAGGGCCACTGCCCGCTGGTGCCAGATGAACCAGGCTGGGCATCGAAGGGTCTGCTGTGTCCCCATTGCTTGGGATAGAGCTGACTGACGTCAAGAGCAGGTCTTCTGGGAGCATGGGCAATTCTCAGTCTCTTTTATGACCGATGTGGCTCACGGGGGCCTCTTCAACTGTCAGGGATTTGGGCCTGGAAGAAAAAGGATGTCCCTTGGTTGAGAAAAGGGTGGCCACCCAGGGTAGAAGCAGGACTCTGCCAGCTCATGGACCTGTCCTGAAACCTGCTCCTGCCCTCACTGGCTGTGAGACCTCAGAAAGGACATTTAACTTCTCTGAGCCTCAGTTTCCACCACTGTAAATTGGGGGTGATAAAAGGACTTTCCTCATGGTGGGGGTGGGCATTGGATGGTTTGTGTGAGATGCTGAGTGGCACAGAGTTGGGGCTGAAAACCAAATATGGCCTGAACATGAGGGGCCTGGCTCAGATGTCGGGGGGAGCTGTTGGGAACCAGAAGTCCTGAGCCAGGAGAGGCTAGAAATGCCAGGGATGGAGGGTGCCAGGGTCAGAGCCTCACCACAGCTTCCCTTCCCCGACTTGCTGCTGTGGCCTGAAAACACGGCAGGGTCTGGGAGGAGACCTCAGATCACCATCCCTCCTTTCCTGGGGGGCACTGGGGCCTGGCCGGCTTACATGGGCCTCTCTTTCTCTGTGTTTCCTCATCTCCTGTGAAAAGTCCCAGATATGAAGGGAAATCAGAAGCAGGGTTCTGGGAAGGGCAGGGCAGCTTCCCGGAGCCTGACCGGGCAACGCCATTTATCTCCCCATCTCTGATTCCTGGTGGGCCTGGGATCCATCAGCCTGGGGCCTGGGGTCTCCTCCCTGCCTCTGGCTTGGCCTCTGCTCCAAGCATCCTGTCTGCTCCATATTCTTGGCCTCTCCCCGTTCTGGCAGCTCATATTTTCTGGGGGGCTTGGAAGCCAGCAGCACCCCAAAGTTCCTCCTTCTAGGAGCTTTTTAAAAACAAGTTTATTATCTTCGGCTATGCTGGTCTTCACTGCTGCGGGCTTTCCTCTGGTTGTGGTGGGTGGGGGTTGCCCTCTAACTGCGGTTTGCAGGCTTCTCACTGCGGCGGCTTTGGGAGCCAGGGCTGCTGTAGTTACGGCCCGCGGGCTCAGTGGTTGAGGCGCATGGGCCTAGTTGTTCCTCGGCATGGGAGATCTTCCTGGATCAGGGGTCGAACCCGTGTCTCCTGCGTTGGAAGTCAGATTCTTTACCACTGAGCCGCCAGGGAAGCCCTCCAAGAGCTTTACGTGTCGTTTCCCCTGCCTGAAGGGGTTGGTAGTTTTCACTCACCAAGGCTTGGCTGGACTTTTTCCCAGTCCTGCTTCCTGCTGCCAAGATCCTCTTTGGGGACCAGTCGTTCCTCTCTTGGTATCACGCAGACTCATCACAAAAGTTGGAGATGGGGCAAAGGGCCCCATTTTACAGCCGAGGAAACAGAGGCCCAGAGGGACTATAGGTGTTCACCCCTCCCTTCCATTTCCTAATTCACAGCCGCCCTCTCTGCTTTGGGAACACCTCCCAACCCTCAGTGAAAGGGAAAGTTGCTCAGTGGTGTCCGACTCTTTGCGACCCCATGGACTGTAGCCCAGCAGCCTCCTCTATCGGTGGGATTCTCCAGGCAAGAATACCGGAGTGGGTAGCTGTTCCCTTCTCCAGGGGATTTTCCCAACCCAGGGATCGAACCCAGATCTCCCAAATTGCAGGCGGATTCTTTAGTGCCACTGAGGGTGCACTGGTTTCACAAAAAGCCAGTGCAAGTCTCAGTGGCCCTGGCCTTTTTTCCTTCAGTGGGGCTCACAGAATATCGATTCAGTTTGGCGTTAGACAGATCCAGGCTCGCATACTGAGTCCCTTGAGGACCAGCTGGGTGACCTCGGGTCGGCTCCTGTCTCTCACCTGTAAGCAAGACTGACGGCAGGTTCTTCCCTGAGTCATGGGGGTGAGAATGAAAGGAGATAATCCATGTAAAGTGCTTAGCAGTGGGCCCCGCACTTAGTGGGTCCCTGCAGACTTCTGGGCCCTAAAGATGGCATGCCTGGTGGGTCCTCTGTAAATACTTTCTGAAATGAGATTGACTTCTTTAATCACCCTCTTCTGCTCCAATCCCCAGTCTGTTAGCAGCTGTTTTTTGTTTTTTCCTCTAAAGGATGAGGCTCAGTTAGAGACTGAGATCAGAGAGGTTAATTGGCTTCCTAAGGCCACACAGCTCATAGCAGATGGAGTCAGGCTGCCGATGCCTACGTTGCCCTGGACACCTCAAAAGCTGTTCCTATCTTCCTGGTCCTCTGTCCAGAGCCCACCCGCCCTCCTCCTCTGTGATTTCCGATTCTTTCCACTGATGTCACACTCTCCCTACACCAATTAGGGTTAGCTGACGTATCTTCCCTGGTGGCTCAGTGGTAGAGAATCTGCCTTCAGTGCAGGAGCCGCAGGACACTTGGGTTTGATCCCTGGATCGGGAAGATCATGGCAACCCACTCCAGTATTCTTGCCTGGAGAACCCCGTGGACAGAGGAGCCTGGTGGGCTACAGTCCATGGGGTCGCAAAGAGTTGGACACCACTGAAGCAACTTAGCAGGCACATGTCTTTCATAGCTCGATCAAAACATGAATGAATCTCACGCGCCATTCCTCAGAAGCCTGTTCTCATCTAGATATTCCACTGAAAACGAAAGGGATCAACTCCTTCACCTTGAGGCGTCAGCAGCTGATGACAGCTCGCAGGAGGGGCTGGTGAGCCCAGTGCCTCCAGCAGCAAGGAGCATCCTCCATGGTGGACCCCTAGGCTCTGCACAAGGTGAAGGGAAGGGAGAGTCTGGTCAGGAATGCTCCAGGGGGTTAGTAAGGGGTAGCTCCCCCGGCTTCAAGGACCCGAGGACGCGCAGAGACTGAGTTAGTTCTGTGGACGTCTGTGTTACGACTTCCTCACTCCTCTGCTGGGACCTCTCTGTTCCTTCCTTTTCTTGTAGAATCGCAGTGACTTTTATTTTTTTAAATGTGACAAAGCTGCATATCAGCAGTGCTGAGAAAACGAGCGGGCCTGGGAGGCCATGGGGGTAAGTGTTGCAATCTTGGCAACCCCTCGTCTACACTGCCTGCCTGCCTGCTGGCCTGCGGCTTTGTCAGAGCCTGCAGCCTGCTGTGGTTAAAGCGTGGTCAAGGCTGTGCCCTGTGATGTGAATGAGGAGCCTGGGGTCCCGTCTCCTTCTGCTGAACTGGTAAAACTGTCCTCTGACTCGGGGAGCCTTCCTTCCCTGTGTGTGTGTTGGAACCGGTGCCGGGAGACCACGGGGAGAAGCCCATCTCGTTCACGTGTGTTTGGAGAGGCAGGATGGCGTGGTGGTCGGGGCTTCTGGAATCCGACTGCTTGGCTTCAAACGTCTTGTCTACCTAGCTCTGCAGCCTCGGTTTCATCATCTGTGAAGTGGGGGTGACGCTGCCTTGAAGGCCTTGTAGGGGGAGAGTTGGGGGAACATGGGCTTCCCAGCTGGTGCTGGGGATAAAGGATCTGCCTGCCAATGCAGGAGACGCAAACAACCTGGGTTTTGATCCCTGGGTTGGGAAGATCCGTTGGAGGAGGGAATGGCAACCCACTCCAGTATTCTTGCCTGGAGAATCCCCATGGACAGAGAAGCCTGGCGGGCCACAGTCCATGAGGTCGCACAGGGTCGGACATAGCTGAGCGCCTAACATTTTGCAGGAACATGGACCTAGGGAGGGAATATTTTAATTTGTATTATTTTGGTACTGGCTACTGCTGGTTGTTTAAAGGAAGAACCTGGGGTTGGGGAAGTTGGACATGTGAGGGACACGCTTAGCTCGGGGCCCAGAGTTCGGTACGTGTGTGGCATTTGCGACTTGGTCACTAGCTGTCTATGGCCCCGGGGCAAATTTAGTGACAAATTCAGCCACTTTCTGCTTTCTTGCTGCAGGGCTTTGGGGGGTTGCTGTGCCTTGCTGAGAGCCGTGTTCTAGAAAACTGGGGCTCTGTCAGCTCCATCCCTGGTGGTGGTATGGACGTGGGGGTGACCTCAGAGGGGGCCCTGGCCCCTGGGGCAGCAAGCAGTTCTGAAAGCACCTGAAAGGCCTCTCTGGGCATCATCCTTGTCCCCTGGGGTGAGGGTGGAGGTGGTGGTGACCAGCTGGTTTCTCTCCTAGGATGTCGCTGGGAAAGGTCGGGGGCACCTCCAGACACTCAGGTTCCTTAGGCGGTTTGGAAGTGTATGGGGTGCAGAGCAAGGCCACTGTGGGGAGCTGAGCTGAAGGCGGGCTGCCTCGTCCCTGCCTTTTTCCTTCCTCCTTTCTTTGGCGGCCCGGGCTCTAAGCCAGCCGACATCTTTTAGAACTTGAGTGAATGGATCTTTGGGCAAAACCAAGCACTTCCTCGTCCTGGGCAAAAGGGTCCTCAAGGCCAGATGCTGGCTGCATCCTGGGTGGTTCTCCGCTCTGGGAGCTGGCTGTGGCCAGAGGAAGCATGCTCCAGCTGACCAAGAAACATACCCCGGGCGCCCATCTTGCACCCAGCACACCATGGCCCCTTATTAACCGTCTGCAAGGAATGAACACAGGAGCCCCGTGAACAGAGGGCCACTCCCGGATACTTTGGGGATCTTCACCTGAAGCCCCCTCTTTCCCTTAGGAAAAACCAGTCCTCACTAGAGTTATTCTGAGGTTGTGTGCCTTGTTTTTAAAACACACAAATTTATTTTGAGGCCATACACTTTTTTTTTTTTTTTTTTTAGGCCATACACTGTTAAAGGGACTTCCTTAGTAGCTCAGATGGTAAAGAATCTGCTGCAGTGTGGGAGACCCAGGTCCGATTCCTGGGTCAGGAAGATCCCCTGGAGAAGGAAATGGCAACCCACTCCTGTATGCTTGCATGGGAAAATCCCATGGACAGAGGAGCCTGACAGGCTACAGTCCATGGGGTTGCAAAGAATCAGACATGACTAAGTGACTTCACTCACTTCACACTGTTTAAAAAAAAGAAGCATGGGAATTTTGTGTTCAGTACCATAATATTCCTGGCCATTTAAAGACCAGAGTTGTGTCCCTTGGAAATCTTTGGTCCAGCCCCACAGAGAGGCCCCATCGCTATGGCTCATCCAGAGAAACCCGGGGTAGGGAATGCCTGGGTTGTCAGGTCTGAGGGGTGCTCTCATGGACTATTCCCTTGCCTTTCCACTGTGTAGGTGAGGAAGTAAAGGCACAGAGAGGGTAAGTGACTTGCCGAAGGTCACACAGCTGGTAAGGGCAGAGCCAGAGTTTGGACCCAGAGGGCTTTAACTGCAGCGCTTGCAATCCCAGGAGAGGAAACTGAGGCCCAACTGTGACGTCAGAGGAAGGGGCCTGGTTTCCAGTCCACTTCTCCAGCCGTGCTGGCTCCTGAGGTTGGCCCAGCAGGGTCTGGGCCCCGCATCCTCAGTGCTGGACTAGAGGGCACCTCCCAGCTGAGGGTCTTTGGGAAGATTCGTGGGCTCGTGGCTCAGAGAGGGGAAGAGAACTGTGCAGATTCTCTGAAATTTAGGAGCAGAGTTGAGCCTGGAACCCAGACCTCTTATCTCTTCTTGGTTTCCCTTGGGGAGAAGATCGAAGGTTTGGGCCGAGAACACTGAGCTGTGATGTAGGTCTCAGCTTCCTTGGGTGTCAAATGATGGCATTGACAACTCCAGCCTACTGAAACCTGTTATCTGGCCCTGTTTTTCAAACCAGCCTGCAGAGAAATGAAAAGAGAAAACAGACAACAGAGTTTTTCTCGTAAAGTGTTTACATCTTATAAAGGTGAGGCCCCGTCTCATTGATTTTTATTGGTCTTAGGACCATTTTTTTCCTGCAATGGTGAGGATGGTCAAGGACAGTTTTTCAGTTTGCCATTGCCCTTGCTGGGCCAACATGAAAAACTGGGAACTCCGGGACAGTCCCAGAAGTGTTTGGGAAATGTAACTGGGTCGGGAGATGCCACAGTTTGGAGTTCTCTTTATCTGAGATGGTCTCTTGGGCTCCTTCAAAGTTAGGCTGAGGTGAGGATGCCCAGAAGGGATGGAGAAACTCAACACGGAGGTGAAGGCTCCGGCTGCCAGCGGGGCTGGACTGCAGAGGGAAGGCAGTACCTGGCATGCCATGGATGCCCGATGAGGGCGACAGGATGTGATGGTTGCCATGTGAGGGCTCCATTCGTGACTCAGAGTCTGGGCAGCAGGCGAGGGGAGAGAGAACTAGGGAAGAGAGGATGACGGGGGAGATGCTGGTCATGGACCAGAAGACACAAGACAGGGAGGAGAAGCAGAAGCCAGAGAAGGGGGCCAGGAGCCTGATCTGGCTGGGAGTGAGGGGGGCTGAGTGCGGAGGAGTTGAGGGGCTCTCCAGAGCTTCTTTTGAAGTAGGGGGAACACAGGAGAGAACAAATAAAAGAGGCTTGTCTTGGCTTCTGAGCTAGGTATCTTTTATTAAAAACAAACGAACAAACTTTTTATTTTGCACTGGGGTGTAGCCGATTAACAAACGATGTCATGTTAGTTTCAGGTGGATAGCCAAGGGGCTCAGCCACACTTATACATGTATCCCATTCTCACTCTGACTCCCCTCCCATCCAGGCTGCTGTGGAACATTGAGCAGAGTTCCCTCTGCTCTCCAGTAGGTCCTTGTTGGTTTAGATGTCTGTCTCGGGTGGAGGAGCCCCAGAAGCAGAGCCCGAGGCAAGGGTTCAGTGAATGGGAGGTGTCCAAGGCCTGTCTCAGGCAGGGCTGGGACCTGGGGGAGCAGAGGGAGGCAGGGTCACTCACCCCTGTTCCGGTTGGCGCTCATTGTGACTGCATATTCTGACGTTTTGCTCATCAAGCAGTTACATATTAGTTTTGATTTTAAAATATTGCCACGAAAGTATTATTTATCCTGATGAGTGAGCTTGGCGAGGCATACCCTTGCTTTTGTATTCAAAGACCTGTCAGGGAGAGAAGCTCAGCAAGAATCTGGTCTCGAGTGGAGACCAGCCTCAGCCTGATCCCAACAGGGGACCCTGGACCCTGAAATGTACCTCACGGTAGTGAGGGAGGAGCAGCTCACTGCTTGGTTGGGGGCATTTCTCGGGAGAAGGGGACAGCTGTGAGCTGTGATATTCAGCACTCTCTGCAGTTGTGAGCTGGGCACCCTCCTCTAGCCCGTAAAGATGATCAGAGCTTACACCACCAATACCTATTGTGATATTCTTTGTGGTTCTTTGAGCGATGGCAGTAAAATTTTGAATTAATTATAAGTGCTTATGTCTATCAGCTTATTTCTTGAATACGACTAAGATAGAGCTTCCGGGCCCCGCTTCTATTCCTGTTGTAGAATGGTTGAATGAATGAATGCTTTGCAGCGAGGAGGGTGTCCTGGCTGGAGGGGAGGGAGCAGGATGGTCAGTGGAGCTAGTGTGTGTGAGCCCACCTGAGGGGTGGGCTCATTTCAAGTTGTTGACTCATTTCCTTGGAAGGTGGGAGCTGGGGAGAGGATGGCCAAGTGGAGTAAGGAGCTGTGACTCTGGCCATGGAAAGAGGGGCAGAGGGAGGAGGAATCTGGCTTGGGTTTCTTAGGAGGGGGAGGTAAACTTCCTCGCTGCCTGCCTGGTACCTGGCAGATAGTATGCGCGCATTGAGGTTTCCTGAATGTATAAAGGAGAAATATGTAATCTGTCATCAGTGTGAAAGAAGCTCCGAGGGGAGGTTTTGTAGAGTCACGCTCTCTGATGGCTGGACCACGTTCACGTCTGGGGCAAGCCATACCACCATAAGAACTGTAATCACACTTGACAACCGTAATAGTAGAAATAGTGATGGGTAGTTTACTGAGAACTTAACGTGCACCAGACATTGTTCTGGGTGCTTATGTTCCTTCTCTTATTTCGTTTTAATACCAACTTTGAGGAGTACCTACTATTTCTGTTCCACTTTATAGATCTAGAAACTGAGGCACAGAGAATTTAAGTGACAAAGACGCCTCGTCGGTCATAAGTGGCAGAACTGGGGTTTGAACTGGGATGGTCTGGCTCTAGAACCTGCCCACTTCACTATCATCTGTTGACCATGGCTTTGGGATCAAGTTCTGGCTCCTCTCTTCTACCTGTGTGACCTTGGGCAAGTTTCTTGACCCCTCTGAGCTTCAGTTTCTGCAGCTGTGAGGTGAAGGTAACATCAGGGCTCTTGGGAGGCTGGAGTAACGTGAGGGATGGGAAGGATCCTGAGGGCTGACGGTGGTGGTTCCCATGACTCAGCCTCACGGCAGTTTCAAGGGTCCCCACTTGTGGCTACAAACTGCGGGGGCCCTTGGAAACCTATGCCAGTAAGTTATTGCCAGGGTTCTTGGCAGGAGGGTGGGAAAAGGGAGAAGGGAGACAAAGCCTCCTCTGTCAGCTCCTTGGGGCCCACTCCAAGTTGGGAAGATGTGAACGCTACAAAGAGAGAGATGAGGAGTGCCTGGGCGTGGGGTGGGCACCCTGTTGCCCGCCAGGGTTCATTCTTCATGAGAAATGGGTGGAAAATTACTTTGGATCCTTTCCTGAGAGGCTGGGAAGGCAAGGGCTAATTCACGGAGGGGAGAGGTTTCTCCACACCCCAGACGTGTGATCCTTGCTTTATTTTGAAACAGAATGAAACCTGAAAACATCTTCAAGTTGGCAGCTGCTGGGGGCTGTCAAGGTTGCCAAACCAGCTCCAGAAAACAGCTTCCCGTGAGTTCAGGCTCCAGGCTTGAGCTCGAGGTCAACACTAGAAATCTGGCTGGTCCGTCATGACCCTGTTGTCTGTGTAGCCTGATTCCTTCAGCCTAAGTGCCTTCTTCTCTGAGAAACTGCAGTGTCTGGCTCTACCTTTCGTTGTTGCTGAGGGGCCCTTGGGGCCACATCCGTCTCCTCACTCTGCAGACAGTTTCATACACCGCAGAATTCTTTTCTGATCCCAGTCTACATGGCTCTGAATCTTTTTTTTTTTTTGGATAGATTAAAGCACAGAATAGCCAGTGAAAAGCAAGGGCTTAAAACTTGCTTGCTCATCATAAAAGGATTTCAGAACCCCAGACACTATGAAGAATAAGCGAGGAATGACACACGCACACACACAATGATTTCTTACAATTATTGTAACACATCCATGATGATGAACTCTAACATGAAAAAACTGGAAACAAGCCGAGTGCTCATCCTTAGGAGACTGGTTAAGTAAAGGATGGCAAATCCAATGATGAAATACGATGCAGCTGTGAAGAAGGATGGGTACTTCTTACGTAGTGATAGAAAATCATCTCCAAGGTGCATGGCTGGGTAAAAAAGACAAGACGACAAATAGTGTGTGTAACAGACCAACCTGTGCAAAACAGGGAAGCACTTGGGATATATGTTTGCTTTTGTTTAAAGATACTCTGAATGGGCTCAGATGGTAAAGAATCTGCCTGCAACACAGCAGAACAAGGTTCAGTCACTGGATCGGGAAGATCCCCTGGAGAAGGGAATGGCAACCCATTTCAATATTCTTGCCTGGAGAATCCCATGGACAGAGAAGCCTGGCAGGCTATAGTCTATGGGGTCTCAAAGAGCTGGACACGGCTGAGCAGCTAACATGCGCACAAACACACACACTCTGAAAGGAAACGCAAGACGCCAATAATAGGATTTTGGGTGCTGTGGGGACCGGGTGGATGGCGGTAGGTAAGGAATGAGGAATTGCATTCTTATCTTTTTATAATTTTAGATAACTTTGAATGTCATCAATTAGATGGAGTCATGTTGCCTAGTCAGAAATTTCTACTAGAAAAGCCAAATCAGAATTGTGCAAGGATGCCCATTAGGCTAATAGCAAGTGCTGTTATGAAGTAGGATTATAAACACTAATGTCTGTGGATTTCTTGTAATATTGTACATTAGGTCCTCTACCTGACCCAGCTTCCTCGATGTCGCAAGGAGAAGGTTCCCTCTGGTCCACTTGAATGTAGCCTGAGAGGGTCCTGTTCAAGGCTTATGTAAGACGCACTCCTCCGTCTCGCATCACAGCATCCCAGTGGCTAAGATGTGCTCCTGGTGGTTCCTCGTGGCCTTGGGTGGTCCCGCCAATGTCTCACAGCGCACTGGCTGTCTCATTCCAAGAGACGCCTTGAATGCCTGACCCCTCGATGAAGTGTTTGCAGAAGGGATAGCTGATACTCAATGGACACAGAGTTCCTCTGCAGAAAGTAATGAACAGCTGTGCTATTAGGGGCTGCGGGTGTCCTTGCCAGAATCCTGTTTCCACAGATCAGGGTAACAGACAGGCAAGCCCGGTGCAGTGCGCGCCATGCCGTCCCAGCCCTGTCTCCGGCTGGTGAAGAGCATGGTTGGGTTTAGTCTTTGTCATAGAAAAATAATGTCCCACTGGGCTTCCCTGGTGGTTCAGATGGTAAAGAATCTGCCTGCAGTGAGGGAGACTGGGGTTCGATCCCTGGGTCGGGAAGATCCCCTGGAGAAGGGAATGGCCACCCACTCCAGTATTCTTGCCTGGAGAATTCCATGGACAGAGGAGCCTGGTGGGCTACAGTCCGCGGGGTTGCAAAGAGTTGGACACAACTGAGCAACTAACACGCTGCCGTGCTAAGAGTATCAAAACCTCAGAGAAATGGTGTTGGGGAGAATGCCTTCAGGGCCCCATAGTTCAGGCCCTTTCCCAGACATTCTAGAAATTTCTTCCCATGAGGCCGGCAGTGCATAACCCTGGGTGTCTAGACGAAAGCAAATAGTCACTGCTTTCCTTGCACGTCTGGGGAAAGCGGCTCCTGCTAACGGCCTTTGGGGACAGAGCTGCCAGCCTACAGGAAGGGCCGCTGCATTCAGGCAGCTGGTTTGGAAGCTTCGGGCAGCCCGAACCTCAAGGCTGCATCCACCATCAGCTTGTCACTGAGAATGCTGGCCTGTGTGTATCCTGCCGTGTCTCTGGACAAAGTTCCTTCTGCTCCTGGTCCCCGAAGCTTTCGCTTTCCCCCAGCATGCGTTTGTTTTAAGCCAAGGGGCACGTGACTCCTGTAACTGATTTTGCTTTTCCAGGCTAGGAATCTGGTGCGTCTGCTGTGTGGCCCACCCAGACTAAGTATTTAGGACATTACTTATCGTCTGCATTTTTCCCCTCAGCCCTGGCTCCGTTCTCTGTCTCCACCCATATTTCCCTTCCTTCTTTCACTCTCACTCTTAATTCACGTTCCCTTGGATACGTGAGCCTCTGTGGAGCTTCACTCCTGACCCCCAACCCTTCTGGACCAAGTACATAAGCTGGGACACAAGCAAACACATAACTTGAAAAAAAAAAAGAAAAAAGCCTGCAAGTCAAAGCAGCCTGTGGAGCACCCCCTCTCTCTGGCCCCGGGGGAAACAGCCATTCCACTTGGTAGGAGTCAGCAGGTAAGGGGTTAAGAATGGTCCAGAGGAAGGTTACAGTGAGGAAGTGGCCACTGCCAGGGGAAGGAGGTGGCCAGCTTATCCTGTGTGACTCTAGGGGGCTGAACCAGGCTTGAGGGGAACGTGGTAGGTTGCTGGAGTTCAGGTTAGTAAAAAAAAAAAAAAAAAGGAAGAGCTTTCTAATGGCTTGGTGGGTTTTTCTAGAAGTTCTGCTGTGGAGGTCAGGGAGGAGAGAGAGAGGAGACCTTCTCTGGAAAGTAGCAGAACCAATCATAAAAGGGTTTATGAGCAGAACCCAGGGAGAGATTTTTTTTTTCTGTTGATTTGGTTCTGAGCGATGAACTCAAGGGCCCAGGTGACTCCCAAGGGGAGGTCCTAAGTGGAGGGTCCCCCATTTCAAGGTAAAAGCGAGTCTCAGAAACCAAGTGACTCCCCAAGAGGGCTCCGCTTCCCGCTGCCTGTGTGATGATGTCTGGCGTCTTTCTAAGCTCCACCAGGCACCGGTTTTCACCCACGTTTCTCTCTATAGCATCCCCACACCTAGCGTGGTGCCTGGCAAAGTCTGTGAAATTTAATCGAACGGAAGCCTAAAACAAAGTTTGTTTTCTTTTCTTTTTTTTAATGATGGCAGAGCCAGAATACAAACGCAGCATTATCTGACTCCAGAAGCAGTCACTTTCTTTAAACATCACAGACACAGGGTTTGTTTGTTGGAGCCAATATTTTTATATAGGTAGGGCCACCCACTCTTCCTGATTTGCCTGGAATGTTCTGATTTTAGCACTACAAGTCCCATTTCTCAGGACACCCTCAAACTGGGATGACTGGTCAACCTATACACCCTGTACGTGTGATCCCATGGAAGCTTTGCCTTGGCTCATTCTGCAGATGAACAAACTGAGGCAGGACCCAAGATCTCAGGGGCCCAGCTGGCCCTGGCATGCTTTGCTGCAGCTGAGTAAGGCTTAAGCTCTCCTTGGCTCTGGGCTGCTCTCCTTTGTCTCTAACGTGGGGGTGGCACTCCTTGATGCTCTAGCCTCTCCAGCAATGGCTTATAGGATTCTGGAATTTCCTCTGGACTTCAGCTGTCTGTTTTTTCCCGTTAAGGGTGGGAAGCAATATTCCCAGGGAGACCCTTTCTGGGTTAAGGTTGAGTTTCTCCTTGGGAAGAGGTGATGGCACAGCGGCAGGGTCAGGGTCGGGGGCAGCCTGTGCTTCCTCCTCTCCTTCCCTCCCCACCCCCCTCCAAGAGCCTGGGAACAGGGTGGGATCGTGTATATTAAATACTTCACCAAGGCCAGCCCTTCCGTCAGCTGGCTGGGCTGGAGCCAGGCCATTCCAAGGGGCCAGAGCCTGCCTGAGTGCCCCAGGGGCCCTGCGGCGGGTGCTGGCAATCTGGGCTGCTTGGGGCTCCAGGATCTCTCAGGGGTCCTCCCTGCTGGACAGGCTTCTGCAGCCCCCTACCTGCCCTGGAGCATGGTGGGTGGCAACTGCATTTGGCTAGAGTGGCTGTGAAGGGCCCCTGAGGGCTCTTTCAGGTGGGGTTGTGGATATGTGAGACACTGCTGCCCTGCCTGCCCTGT